>CAJQUW010014490.1:600000-911186 GCA_907163375.1 Prostheceraeus crozeri
GAAATTTACTTTTTGCCATCAATGTACGTACATTACGCAATATTATCTCACTTCAATGGTCACAATCTAGATGCATTACATATCCTATTGCGGTATTCATATTTAACACTATTCATGTTAACACTCACTTCTGCTCTTTGCAAGATAAAAAATCATTTACGCTTGATCAACATTGTCAAAGTTATTTGAACTCTTGTTAATGTCAACATCTATCACCATAGCTTATGCTAACGGTAAAAATTTTCTTGCTCAATGATGTATCTAAATTAATATAAATTATTCAATATTGTGAAATGAAGTTTAAATCGAATTAATCAAACATCTCTCGAAGAATTCAATTTCTCAATCCTGCGTTTGACCTATGGAACACCTCTCACCCTTTGATTAATCTTTTGACTGAGAGACGTTTGTCCTTGTACATCTTTGGAAACATTCCGTTGATGCAATGATAAAGTCCCGAAACAGATGTTCACTGGACTTTATCACACCCTTGTACAATATTCTATAAAAGCGGAAGTTTTTGGACATACAAATTATTGATAGCAACTTTAGAAAACGTGTCCAGTAGCTGGCAATTGATGTCCAACATGTTTGTTCAAGGGCAGTTCTGTCGAGGAATTCACTTGAAGATGACGGCTTTCATTATCACCGCATGCCCGGAAGTCAAGATAGAAATATCACGTGTCCGCTGACAGTCCATTTCAACACCATTGTTATATAATGCAGAATATAGAATTTCAAATGAGAGCTATCATCTTGGAGTTGCCAAGACAAAATGCCTCCAAATAGAATTCACCCTTTTTCAATAAAACATGTCAAACAAACATCATCAATAGCCTAAAGTACTCATTTCTGCAAGTGAAGCGTCAAAGTGAACGATGCAAAACTATCCGCAGTCAACACAGCGATCCAATTTCACTTTTTAATCAAATTTGATGTTATTTTAGGTATGAAGCGAGAAAATACCTTCGAAAAGAAATCGCATAATTGCCATGTATCATTCTTAGCATTAAAAGTGAGAAAACTATACATGTACAGAAATGTAGTCCACTGTGTACTAATTGAGGCGATTGAATTCTTTTTACATGAAGACAACATTGTGTAACAGAGGATTTTGTCCGCGGGTGGAATTTATTGCGCTCTCTATTAATGCTCATAAGGCAAATGCTCAATGGTCTACTGGTCCGCTCAGCGTGACGGAACCTTCGTTCAGTTCTCTAGTTTAGTAATCAAAGCTCATATCGAATCTCTTGACATTGAATTTCATTTTCTGTGTCTTTTTTGCAACAGCTGATCAAATAAATTGTATTTTTTAGTAATTAATGCTAGAAATTGCAATTCAGAGATCCTAGACAAAATTATAGATCCAATCACCGGAGTTTGTTCACAGGATTGATCTTCATTTCTTCAAAATATCAAAGAAAATCAAGTCTGAAAAGTAATTATCCTACAAACTATACTTCATAATATACAGGACAGCAGTGCTCAACCTCAGATTATATCAGCTTACTCTTATGAAATTACTGCCGCAGTTCTGCGATTCCCTTCAAAATAGTGATGAAAATAAGAACTCAGTTGTCTATGGAAGTCAATAAAATCTTGTTAAATATCTACAATTCCAAATTAGACGGCCTTAATTGCAGAATTAAGGCCATCTAATTTACTGTGTAATACCATTGAGGTAGGAGCATTTCACCGTCCATCTTCGCATTCCCAGTGAAAATGGCATTGAGGTGATTCCTATGGTTCACAATTTGGATTCGTAGATATCTGAAGCTTGACATTCTTTAATGTTCTGAGCTGCATGGTCTGCGTAGCAAATTATCATAGATTTGAGTCTTTTGCAGATCAAAATCTCGGATTTCTGATGTCATAGAATTTAGGTTCAGCAACAATGAATATATTACCTTTCAAATGATCAGCCCAAATGGTCTGGCGCTAGGCGCCAACGATCTAGGCTGTCATTTGAAAGGAAATATAGGCTATCTTCATTGTTTCAGTAATTCTCTCATTTTCTAAATTAATTGTGAATGCCTTCGATTTTACATGTTATTCTCTTCCTCTATTTCTTAGTCTTTGCTATTCGCATTTCAAAGTGCAGCTTTTTTCGAAATAAGTTTCTTTAGAATCTCCTGTACCCATCGGTGTGACGTTGCGTTCATCCACTGAGATACGTCATAATTTGCCATCGCTGTGACTTACGATTTAATGACTTTCTTACTATTTGTTTAAGTTCATCAGATTGTCCACGACGAACGTCAACTACATCTTCATGTCTGAAATATAAATCACGGCGAAAGTAGCCCAAGTTAATTGATACGGGGAAGTATCATTGGCCGATGGCAAACACTAAGTAGATTCTAAGCCACAGGCGACGAAAAAATGCAGCGAAGTTGAAGAAGACCGTTGCTTGAACTTGTGTTGATAAATGTTTGCCTGTCACACGTGTGGGAATATTGATAGGCAATAATTCGCGACGAATTAAGATCGAATTAAAACAGTTAAACAAGAAATGTTTCAGATTTCAACTTAAAAAATATTAAGACCAACTGCTTTATAATAATATCAATATTGTTCATAATATGTACAGCAAACGAGAAGAATATCTTTCATGACTCATTTCAGATCCTCCGTTTGAAAACATTTCACACGACTGCAGGTAATTTCAATAAAACGTGAAGGTGTGACGTGCCAGTCAGAAGCGGAAATGAATGCGGGTCGCACCCGGAAAGGAGCGGTGTGCCCGTGGGGCCTGGGCCCGTTCGAATTCTTCGAGTCCAAATGTGCGATATGACAATGAGTTAGGATTAGCAATTGAATCAGTGCGGACATGATCCACTCACCTCGTATAACATTTCCACTGCTGCATTCTACGAAAAGACATGAAACTTTTCAACACCTAAGAAATCCATGATTATTATCATTTACAAGATGAGTAGCTCAGCAAAATACGATGGATGACTCGGGCAGCCAACTACAGTGTTTTTTTAAAAACTCACTTATTGCAATGGCATGTACTCCATCGTCAGAATTGGATAATGTGAAATTTATAAATTTGATTCCGAGATGGCAAGAGCTGCAATATTGATGCAGTCAATTGAGTAAACAATTCCGTTTGTGTTCGGTCGTCTTTTCTGAACTGCTACAATTTGTCATAACTGTTGAATTTATGTATGGACCACGTTGTTAAATGACGTAGAAAATGGTCAACGAATGGTGCAATGGACCAGTTGAGCACAGACCTCGAACTGCAATCCTGATATTCCGACAAATGTTAATGCATCAAGATACTAATTCCCTTCGAGATGCATTTTTCTAGAATTCTCTATTTTTGTTAAACGATTTTTCACAGCTATTCAAATGCATGATTAATTGATTTATAACGCAAGGTTTGATCTATGGAGTGAATAATGAGGTGCACACTTCCACTGTACCCGGCCCGCACTGCGTCTTCCAAGGAATTAACTTTAGCCCACGGTTTTCTTCATCACATTTCTGCTGCTTTTCTGAAGAAGTGAATGATTCTTGATGATTCAGACCAGGCTCGGTTTGTTGTGATCAGATACACCGTAAATTCACATCTTCATGGTTGTCTTCTTGTTGGTCTTGATGCAATCTGTGAATTTGAGTTCGGTTTGAGCACTGAAGCAAGAATGTCCGCGATATGTAAACACTTTTTGATTGCAGCATGTGACTATGTGAGTGTCAAAATATACTTTGAGTGATTCACTCTGTCACCGATCGATGAGCAAAATGCATGCAGCACACTGAATTAAAGCGCACCCATGGTAATGACTGCAGTCATTACCACATTCTCTTAAATTAGGCTGTCTATAAATATATCATTTTGATTTGTGTCTTATAATCTGTTTATTCGAATACAAGATAAATAATGAAATTCTGTGATTTAGACCATCCATGTTTTAAGGGACTGTACTTTTTTACGTTATGTTTTTATCATGACAATGGGTGGTTTTGATTCGTGCAGAACCCAAGTGGGACTTGAAGAACCTACTCATCATCATGCATTTTGCTTCAAAACATTCCCTCGAATCTAAGCCATAATATATTGACTTTGACATGATCAGGCCCGGTCCGGTTCGCCAAAGGGCCCGTTTCTGCTTGAAAATATCAAGCACAAACCTGGCCCTTCTGTGTATACATGAGGCATACCTTAACCTTGCTTTGCCTTGGCGATCTTGAGCGTTGAAAACTCGGGCAACTGGAGCCCCCTCTTGGATTTTGATGTTCTCAAGATTCAATCGTTCCCAAATTTTCGATGCATCACAATTGGCGTGTGCCGTTCCAGTGGTGGTATGAATACATGCCAACTCGTTCATCTTGAGTTGGACGGCTTCCTTGATAGGCCATCCACTAAGCGTAGTAGACATCTTCAAGGGAGTGTCAAGGAAGTCACAGTTCATCGCTACGTCAGCTGATGACATGTTGAGGCGCTGATGATGACCTATCAGCTGTGGATCATTCTCGTGGCGTCACATCACTCAGTGGCGTGAGTGTTAGAATAACTTCGAATTCTTCGGTTACACATCGTCGTTACAGTACCATTGATTGATGAATCCTACGAAGAGATGGAGTGAACTTATTTTCTCATGCCTGCCAACTTCTAAACAAAGAATCTGACGGACCAACATTATCGAGTAAACATGTGCGCAACGTCTGAATTCTTCGAATCTGAAGGAATCGTGGCGATTGAAGCATTTTGAAGGAATTTATAGCAATCCGGAAGTGACGTACGACTTTTTTCCTTCTCAATAAGGTATTGAGAGTTCCCTTTGCCCACTTACTTAGTTTTTCCATGTGTCATTGTTTTAAATTAGTCTGCATTTCTAGTAAACTGAATCATTTAAACAATCCAATTCTATGATGAAGATCGTTCCTCCCTTTGAGTAATTCTGTTGATGCCCTTGCAGTATTGTAGAATTTTCTCCACAAATGATTTTCTGCTTTCGCCCTCCATCTCTTAGAGTCCACACACGCCTATAAGAATGCATCATGCCCGCATTCCCAATCCAAATACAACATTACTTCAAAATGTTTATATCAATGAATTTCTGAAGAAATTGTATGAGCAGTAGACTGCCTCCTCATTGGCATTCGGTTTGGCTGAATTCACAACATTTTTATCATTTGAAGAAGACTCTTGTGACCTCCCTCCTCACATTAACTTCATGAGCGATCAAGACGATTAATATCCGTCTTACTCCGTCTTTTATGTTCGTTATCGGCAGTTATGGATGGTTTTGATAACTTAATTCTTCATCGTCCGCCGTCCAAGCTTGAAACAAGATAAAAGCGGAGTTCAATACATTCGCACTTCCTAATTGCGTGTCAATCGACAGTTTTCATTGCCAAGAGGAACATGAGCCGTCCGTCCCTCACAATGGGACCATTTCTGAATAATTAGCAGTTAACTTTCCATTGGGAGTTCTGCCGCACAAGACTCCTCCCTTATCTCTATCTCCAGCAAGAGGCAGCGGACATTTTCAAGCCGGGATCAGTTCTCATGGTCAATGATGGCTGCATCACACGCAAGGACGCTGCGATAATAATTATACACTCAATTGGCGTCTCCGCACAGAGAATGAGAAGAAGAGTTCGTCCAACGAACCGCTGGTCACATTTACATTGCCTGGGAACCGCTACAAATCCAAATGACGTCGTAGTGGGAGAGTTTAGATTTTTCAAGCAATTATTCTCGAACAAGTGAAGTTTTTTTCGTTTTTCTAAAGATGATGGCGGAGATGCGCGACCATTTGATTTCTAACCAGGAGGTAGAGGAAAAATGTCTGTGATGAGTAGCCAACGACCAATGTCAATGGAATGCCATAATTACTTTTCCAATGTGTTGATCTTTGCCAATGTTGAAATAGTTTTTCTGATTCTGTCTGCAATTCGTCATTCAATGAAGAGAAAAAGACATGTCTGAGGCTTCAACCTGGAGAAAAGCGAACTGTCATGATGTCACCAGACTTTCAAGTGGACTGCGCTTGGCTGATGGTTTTGAACAGAGAGGCCCGGGACAGGTCTGTCCACTCCTTTCATTCATACTGGTGATGATGTGAAGTCAATAAATCAGAGTATTGTTGCTTTGCAATATCTCGATGCAAATTACATGATGTTGAGGCTCTTTTTGCACAGTGTCAGCCCACTTACCAGGAAATTCCACTCATCGGGAAACTTCTTAGCCGAAAGTCACTCCCCGGAAAACTACTCAGCCGAAACCCACTCACCTGTAAATTTCTTAGCCGAAACCCACTCACCGGAAAACTTCTTAACCGAAACCCACTCACCTGCAAACTTCTTAACCGAAACCCACTCACCGGAAAACTTCTTTGCCGAAACCCACTCACCTGCAAACTTCTTAACCGAAACCCACTCACCGGAAAACTACTTTGCCGAAACCCACTCACCTGTAAACTACGTAGCCGAAACCCACTCACCTGTAAACTACGTAGCCGAAACCCACTCACCTGCAAACTGCGTAGCCGAAACCCACTCACCTGTAAACTGCGCAGCCGAAACCTACTCACCTGTGAACTTCTTAAGCGAAACCCACTCACCGGAAAACTACTTTGCCGAAACCCACTCACCTGTTAACTTCTTAATCGAAACCCACTCACCGGAAAACTACTTTGCCGAAACCCACTCACCTGTGAACTTCTTAACCGAAACCCACTCACCGGAAAACTACTTTGCCGAAACCCACTCACTGGAAAGTTTTCTCCATGGTCTCCCTCAGTAATTTTGGCCATCAGCATAGGACAGCGCTGATCCCATAACGCCAAAAGGTTGCAACCAAAAGAAAGCGGAGATCAGCGCTATTCCAATGGTGCCACTCCCAACCTCGAGCAATACCTAGAACACAAGCAAGCTGTATTTAAAAAAATTTTCTCAAAAAAGAAGACTTTTATTTTGAAAATAATTCATGGATGAAAGGGTTGCGTAGGACAGAATGGGGTTGCATAAGTGGAGTGGGCCGAAACACTCAAAATTCAAGCTCATTTACAAGTCAAGACGTCATCACAGCCGCGCATTCAATCTAAGTCGGAATATGCATGCATACAGCATGTACAGCATCTGTAATAGGACCTCAACCTTCAAAGCCTGACTTCCTTCCTTTCAAGCGTCATCACAGTATACTGTGTTGCCAAAATGACTTCACTGCAAATAATTGACAAGTGAAGTCGAATGGTTGCAATTAATTGGCTGTTAACGTCGAGTCTGTACAGTGTATTGCTGGCATCGTAAACACGTGACTAAAATCCTTTTTCTCTCGACAATCATAATGATGAATAATTGTCAATTGTCACATTGCTCCTGCTTTTCATTTTCTATGCGATGCTTCATTGTCTTTCAGTTTCAAAGTATTTTGTTATTTTGTGTCCGTTAAATTTTGCGTCAGCACTCTGTAATATTCGATTCTCATTCACTTGAAATAAAGGATCACTTACTCGCATGATGTCCGTAGCCATCTCATCCCAGACGGGGTTCGAGTTGAGCTGCATAGCTTTTACATGGAAGCATGCTGGCCTTCTTTATCTGGATTTGCAGATATATCATCATACTCTACACTTTCCAACTTGCTTGTAGATTCAACATAAACTCTTTCTCGTAAATGTAAGCTTGTAGAGGGATTTATAGGAAGACCTATTTATTGTTTATGATCTACATGTATTTACGGCCTTCGGTTTACATTTTTATGAATGACCATGGGCTTCTATGCACAGTACACATGTACATGTAGATGTCTACATAGATGCTATGTCCATGGTCTATAGCTACGAGTAGAAAATTGAGATATCTTACATGCATCTCCAGTGTACAAGATATTTGAAGTAATATCAACTCAAAGATATCAACGGGAGGCTTTAATCATGGCCTACACAGTCTGTGCTCATTAGCAGTACCTTGGCGTAAACGGCTGGTAATATTAACTCCGGGCAATCGAGCCTATTTCGGAAACCAACAATTCAGTACTTCGAAAAGTTATCAGGAACACTTATTAATGATGGCCCATCAAAAAAGAGTTTCAGCACCAAGAACACGCAGTGCCAGTATGGAAGAGTCGCCTCAGATGTATGATGACGTGTTGACGCAGTCCAGCAGTGTTTGTCAGTATCTAGAACTGCTTCGGGAGGCGGTGGATGAACAAGATGTCAATGCAGTTATGACTTTGTTGATGACAAATACATTGGGAATTACCAATGTTCAGAAACAGAATGCCGATTGGTACCTGATAGTTCTCGAGAAATTGCTTACGCAGATGAGAAGTCAGCGAGGTCCAGTTCATTTGAGCAAAGAGGATGTTCAAGAATCAATCATTGCTGCAAATTCTTTCGCCGTTCAAGAAATTTACATGCATGAGGCAGTTAAAGCTATCAACAGCTCATTGGAGAGGAACAATCCAGATGCCACATTTCGCTTACTGAGCACGTCTGAAGCAATGTTGCCTCAAGGCTTGAAAGAAACTGCTGCTGAAATGTACCATAAAGAGCTGAAACAGGCGTTAATTGATAAAGGAGCTGCTCTTACACATGACGAGTTGGTGAAAGCGGTGGAAGTTTTGCGCAGCATTACATGGATCAATAGTGCTATCGATGCCAATGACGAAGATACCATAATGCTTGCTCTTTTACAACCAGAGTGTCGTTTGGCGAACATCGAGCCTTCAAATGCCGTGTTATACCGAGATGCCCTTATCTCAGCGAGAGATAGCAGAGCGAATAGTAAAAACAAATTTCTTACGCCTGAAGATATACAGAGCGTCATTGATCAAAGTAACGAAAAAGCAACAGAAGAAGAAGCTAAAATTGGAGCTCTGGAACTGCTAAACAAAACCATTGTTGAAGGCTACCCTCGTGACACTTTCAAGACATTAAATGGTCTCAACGCAGAATTAGATAATTTGCGCCCAGAAAATAAGGAACTGTACCAATACTTATTACACGCAGAAAGAATGAGGAAGAAAGAATCTGAGAATGACTCTGAAAATTTGTGTTTCGAAGAGGTGAAGTCTTCTATAGTGTTAGCTAATAATTTATCTCGTCAGGCCAACAGATTAGCATTGAAACTCTCGGCGATCAATATTTCCCTTGATAAACAAGACTCTGTAGAAGTTTATCATTATCTGACTAATCCTGAATTTCATATACCTTCAGTCATGCGAGAATGTAAAGAGCAATATCTTCAACAACTTTTGAAATTTCGTCGATTCAAAATCTCTGAAGGGGGACATGTCGGGACAGGGTGGCTGTTTACTCGATTACCTGATTCGCAGCATGGCTTCTTCTTCAACGTTCGAGACAAACGACTGTTGTGGTCCAAGACACGAGACATGGTGAAGGATCCAACCTTACTCAATCGAGGAGAAATAAAAGCAGTAGTCAATGCTGTTAATGAAGACTATAATCGCAAGCTCCTCTTCAAAAAGAACGAAAAGTTTATAATCAGGCTACAAGCTCGAGTTCGGGGATACTTGGCAAGGAAGGCATTTAACAACAGATTTCATCGGTTTATCACAAATATCGATTCTATCATCAAGATTCAGACTTGGTGGCGTTTAATTTACTTTAAAAAGTCTATTCGAGAACGAAACCAGCACTTTAGAGACAATGTAGATGCCGTTATCTGTTTGCAGTCTTATATTCGGATGTGGATTACCAGGAAACGCTATCGTGAGCGTCTTGCATTTTTCAAGAAACATGAGGAAGCTATCATCAAGATACAGTCATTTTGGCGTTCATGTAAGATGAGAGAAGGCTATAAAGTGATGATGATGGGTGGTAAATTAACATTTTCTTCAATTGTAAAATTCATTCACTTATTGGAGAATAGCAATAGTGACTATAAAGAAGAGATGAATCTACAGAATTTGAAGCAGAGAATCTCTGATGAGATTCGCCGAAATCAATCTTTGGAAGTCGAACTGAAAGAGATGGATTTAAAAATTGGATTGTTGGTGAAAAATAGGATATCTTTAGATGAGGTGTTAAGGCATAATATGAAATTGAAGGAATATCGGCGATCGACGGATATCAGCATGCCCGACAAGGGCATGAAAGGTCTGAAAAAAGTATCACAGAAAAAACTAGAGGCATATCAGCATCTATTCTATCTGTTGCAGACAAACCCTGTCTATCTGGGTAAGCTTATTCATCAACTACCTCAAAATCGACAAACGAAGTTTGTTGAAAAAGTTATTTTCTCACTTTATAATTTTGGTGCGAATGCCCGTGACGAGTACTTGCTACTTAAACTCTTCACTCACGCTGTAGAGTTGGAGATTCAAACGAACACAACGCAACCATCTGATTTTCTGTCTTCAAATCCTTTTGTTGTGAGACTTATTGTTGGTTTGAGTCGATCTCCTCATGCCGTGCAAAGTGTTCGACGATTGCTTCAGAGTTCAGTCCTGGCAGTACTTCACGATCCCGACATGGTAATCAATACGAATGCTGTTGATATTTACAAGCAATGGATCAACAATTTAGAAGGACAATCAGGCTCCCCTTGTGGCTTACCTTACGATGTTTCTCCAAGCGAAGCTCTAGACCATGGGGCAGTTCGAGAAGAGGTAAAGAGAAATGTTGAGAAGTTGCGAGTGGTCACACGAAGGTTTCTTCAAGTAATTCTTCGTTCTCCGGATCTACTCCCTTTTACAATCCGCTATTGTGGTCGTGTCATTAAAGCTTGTCTTCACGCTCGCTACCCTAACTATCCGGAGAAGGAGATTCTGAAGGTAGTGGCTAATATGGTCTATTATCGGTATCTGAATACGGCCATTGTAGCTCCGGACTCGTGTGATATCGTCGATGCTACTCAAACCATCAGTAATGAAAAGAGAAGAACATTAGGATCTATTGCAAAAATGCTTCAGTTCGTTGCTTCAAACAAAGGTTTTGGTTCTGAAAATCCTTTGTTAGCTGTTCTTAATTCTTTCATTCGAGATTGTCATGAACAGTTCAAACAATTTCTTTTAACGGTCTGTAACGTTGGAGAACCGGAATCTTACTTTGGTATTGACAGATTTACAGATGTCACACTTTTGACGCGACCTACTATTCACATCAGTTTGAAGGAAATGTTAGACACTCATCTATTATTGATTAAATATCAGTATAGCATTGCTGCGTCTCCCGAAGATCCAATTCACGACGTACTGGTTGAGCTAGGCGAATCAGAGGCTGCAATGTCACTTCTTTGTAACGGTTCTGGTGACCATGCTACTTCGCCGTGTGATGAAATCACTGAAGTTTGTCTTACTCTTGGTCCGCGTAATGATCAAAAAGAGGATCAGACTCTTGACTTGGAAATACTTATGGTTCGGACGAAGCGTCTCGTTGTCGATATCCTCTCGTCGAGTAGCTGTGTTACACGATGCAGAAATCTGGTGGAGGTATTGAATAGTTCTTCAACAGCAGAAGACAATAAGCGGCATGCTTCACTGCTTCAATCAAGGGAACAATTGAACGAAAATATGATTTCTGGTAGGTCCACTCCTCCATTTTCAGCGATGCACAATGAGTTGAAATTGCCGCTGGATGACAAGAAACGACGTGTAGAGGTAAATCTGGCACATCTTGAAGTGGTGGGTTTAGTAAGGCGAAAAAATGATTACGAGGACTTATTAGAAGCTATTGTGCGTGATATTCGCCATCTAAAAGGTTACAGACAACGGCGAAGACAGGACCTTACTCGACTCAAGCCTACCCTTCAGCGGTTATTATGGAAGCGACAATTTCAAAAGGATCAGATAGACTATTACAGTAGGTACTGTTATTCATGTATGCAAAATTTAGCAAGGCGCCGGAAAAGGAATTCAGAATCTTCTCCACAGGACGGACGGACTATCAAATTCACAGCCTCAGAACTTAGCAAGAAGGGCGTTCTTTTAGAAATCGATGGTTTATCCAACAATCAATTCAAAAGTCTTCTATTTGAAATTTCCGAGGTGGTAGGAGAAGTTGGCGTATTTCTTGTAATAGCCAAATTTATGGGCAGTTTTATGGATAAAGTGGAAATCGACTTTCAGAATCTATTACAGCTTCAGTATGAAGGCGTCGCAGTGATGAGTCTTTTCAATCGCGCCAAGGTGAATGTGAACTTGCTCATTTTCCTCATTAATAAAAAGTTTTACTCCTAATAGGCAACGTCGGTGTTAATAGTACTTTTCTGTATTTAGTACTATCTATTTTAGTCTAACACTGTAACTTTGTATTTTTATTCATTCTTCACGACTTGAAAGAGAAGAAACTCTTAATATATATTGGCATGAAATATGTAAGAATACAAATATAGATGTATAGTATGAAGAGTATATTGATTCCACCATCAATAAGAAAAGATGCTTTTGATATTCCATGCTTTTCATGCTTGCATTTCAGATTTTTACTTTTAGGCAACGGAAGTTTATAGCCATTAATATGTTGTACATACCTGAGCTACAATCAGTAACGATGTACAAATTTCATGAAAATTTTCGATGAAGATATTATTAATAATTTCATATACCATCCTGCAAACGAAATCTATCTTCAGATTCCAATTTCATGGCTTTTTGACAGTTAAGTGGAAATTCGAAATAAATTGGAAGGTACAATTCTTTTCAATATTATTTGAAGACTGTATTTTAGACTTCAAAGATAAAACTTACATGTGGATAGCAAAAAGACTATAAAAGCTCAAGATGAACGCCTTACAAGTGCTCCTACAAGTCACAGCTGGAAGCGGGGCTGACCCGGATGAATTTTGTAGGTCTATCTGGGCCCAGGTGACAAAATTCATCATTTTGCACAATTTGCCATCCTTAATGAATATATCATTTACGTTAGTTGAGTGTAATCGCCTTAAGAATCATTCTAAAAAGCTAATTATTGATTAATATTGAGAAATAAGGTGAATTTTTTAAACATTTAATACATAGTGATTCTTTAAATATTGTAGGCATATCACCAATTTGTCTATCACAAATAAATTGGATCTTATTTGATGTACCGATAGATGCCTATTCTCGTCAGTTATGTTTAGGTATATAAAAGCAGGGAAAACGAAGGCATTGAAGACATGTAACCAATTCGAAAAAATTAAGTCATTGAGTCAAAAGTTGAAATAAGTATTCAATCGACTCTTTCAACCAAAATTTCAGAGAGACGTCACTTGCTAACCGGTCTATCGATTGTTGTTTAATATCATCTCCACGTTGATACATTTCAATTTAAAAACATGTTTGCAGCACATACCTGGAGTCGAAAAGCAACAACGTGTTGCTTGACTAGACTTAATTTACTGACTGATACTGTCCTGTCAGGTATCGAACCCCCAGATATCCGTCGAGAGATGCGTGCTGCAAAGCTGGTGTCTACAGCACAGACAACCCCTGATCACATCCTCCACCAACGTGTGTCCGCCGCTACTTCCATCGGCCAACAGAGACTGAAGTCGCGCAATTCCTTCTCCAGCCACGCCTCATGCTTGTCCACGGTGTCCTTCGAAACCGCCCTCGTGTGGAACGATCGTGTCCTCAATGGTCCGCCTCTCCTCCGATCTGCTTGTCCAGACCCCCTTTCGCATCTACCACCCCGCTCCGATCTACCTCGCAAACACTGGGTGCTATTGAACCGTCTCCGTTCTGGAGTAGCTCGCACCTCGGAGAGTCTCCAACGTTGGGGCCACCAAAGTTCGGCTTCTTGCAGATGCGGCCATCAATTACAGACTATCCATCACATCATCGAGGACTGCCCCCTCTTCAAAGCCCCGAATGGTTTCGCCGGTCTTCGCTGTCCGGATGATGATACTCGCCAGTGGCTAGTGACTTTTCCCCTTGAACTCTAATCCTATTTCCCTCATAATTGTCTGATTTGTGATTTTCTTTTTGTACTCAAGGTTGTACTGATTGTTCAGTATACGCCTATTTATGTACTGGACTTAATCCTTAATTAACTAAGCTATTCAATTAATGCCTTGACTCAGATTGAAGCATGAAACTCCTTACACAGGATTTGGTCGAGAAAGGTTATTTACTACTTATTTTTGTCATATTACACATTTTGTCGTTATTCATCATAATGTTTAAAAGTAATGTTGATAAGACAGCAAATGAATTGATTCAGAGAATTTAAGTGATCAAATGAAGAAAATGTTTTTATTTCAGACATAATAAATATCGGAATGGGAGCCAGATATTTCAGACCCGGTACGGGTGCTTGCAGTATTTTTCAGGCCCGGGACCGCTTCCAACTCTGCTATACAAGTTGTCATTATGAATTATAATCAAATAGTTCTAAAACATATGAGAATGTGCGCTCTTCTGTATTCCATGTAAGAAGTATGATCTAAATATTCTTTTGTGAATTTTTGTATTCACGTTCTTAAGAAGGTTCACAAAAATAGCAGATAGCCTTCACCGTACTTAGGCATTCGCGCACCAATATAATAAATACGGTAGAACATGAAATGTGTTTTAACAAAACAACACTGGTCATGAAAAGTCATAACATTCAGGAATGATCGAAAAATTCATTAGATTTTTCAGACGATGTGAATAATGGTAAAATATTAGTGCATTAATATGCGCATCAGTTTTTGCTAAAATAATGATAAAAAAGTATAAAAACTAATGACAAAGTACAAAAAGCAATGCGCGTATAAGCTAAGTACAAATAGCAAGCGTAACTATTCAAAGCAATATACCAATGAAATCATAACATCTTCATGAAAGTAATAAAAAGATATTTTAGTGCTATTTAATATTACGATTCGCTGCTAAAGCAAGTTAGAAATTCAGTTTTGATGTACGAAAGTTAATATTGTTCTGGCTTATTAAATTTCATCATTTACGTTTTGCTATTACGCTTGTTTCAACAGAAATAACTGTAAGACCGAAAATTCTGTGAGAATATGTGAAACCGAAGATAAGTTGTATTCCACAAGTGGATCTTTAAGTTGTGAAAAGGATATGATTAAGGAAAGAGAATCTTGCCAGCATTTGATAGCATAATGTAGTTTAAATAGAACACATAGGAAAAGCATTTCAGAAATTCATAATTTTATGATTTAAACACATCATTTTCAAAATTTTCTTTTGATGTCAATTAATGTTGGGCTACGCCCATAGTCTTTTTCCACCTACGCTCCAAATTTTGACAATGACACAGGCCGTTAAATCATGTCTGGGATTTCTGTAGAATTTCTACCTAAAAATAATTCTCAAGGTCATCGATTTCATCAAGGTCTTTTCGATTACATATTACACTTCCCACCACAGGCAATAAATCCTACAATCGAACTACTTGCTGATTATAGTAGGTGGAAATTATTTTACAAATTGAGTGCAAAATCTTCATTAACAGGAAACGATGTTTCCCTCGGGAAAGAGTCAGCTATTTCAAGTGGATTACCCTAGGTGTGTTTTCCCGTAAAACAAACAATATTCCAAGCAATGCGTACTTAGAAATCATTGACAATTTACAGAAATAGAAAGCTGGAATCACCGTATTGAAGGACGAAACATTTCTTACAATTTTTCTACTTGTCCTTGCAGAAATCAGTCTATTAATACATTCAGAATTTGTTTAATTTATTTACTACGAACCGATTGCATTGTGGGAAGCAAAAATTTATTCCTCTGTCATTAAGTGCTTACTTTTTCCTGGTTTAATAAAGAAGGAAGGAATAATGAATTTAAAAATATGAAACACAAAATGAAATAAGATGGCAAACAGGATCTCTACATAAAAGCGAAGTTTGTGGTCAGCTCGCTTAACGATTATGCATTACTGCTTCTGAATGTCCGCCAATTTACCAATGAATGATTCTTGTATTGGAGTAACTAGGGATGAAGATCGCAATCATTTCATTAACTGTCTGGATGTAACTGTCTGGATGTTTGATGTAAGCAGAGCTCGCTTTAGTTTAACAAGAACTTATTGTATTTGTTAACACAAAACTCTCTTTTTATATTAGATATGATATTCATTGGTGATCTGTGACATTCTTCAATTATCTATGTCATCCTTTAATGATCTATGACATTCATCGGTGAACTATGGCATCGCTCAGTGATCTGTGACATTTTTCCTGACTTATGAATGAGAGATTGTGTGCATATCGAATTCGCCTGCCACAGATGCCTCAAACGACAACACAGAAACTAAATTTTAATGTCGAATATTTTCCCATAACCGTTCAATGTGGAAATGTGTCCCATCACACTGTCCCATTCCCATCTCATTCCCATCAGTAAGCCTTTTAAATATTGTGTTGCATCCTCATTTGGGCAGACCTGAATAGCCGCCGTTCCATCCAATATCAGGAATCATTAACAGGCCTTATTAACTTTGCAGACATTCAATTTAATTTTTCAATTTATCTTTCAGTTAATCTCAGAATTGTGCCACTCCTCAAACTTCACTCACTGATTGGCAAGGGTGGAGCTATTCACAGTCTTCTCTTTTATTCAGCAGTAAATATACTCTTTTTACACAATTATTTTAAAGCAATAGAAAGGTTAATTGGAGCTGAAGGTTGAGAAAGACTGACAGCCTGTCAGATGACCCACAGAGCAGGTGTTTCTCCTGTACTCATCAAGATGACCTCCTGGCGAACCCCCCTCCCACCGAAACTGTTATTTATCTGGCAGAGCGGCGCTTCTGTTCACAACTGGGCAAAAAACAACACGCTGTTGAGCGACTGAAATTACGTGTGTACATGCGTCCATCAGGGTGAATCTCCGTAGACACATGTGTCAACACATTTCCGTGTCGGCGAGTTGATTCCTGCTGAGCCTGCGGCGATATCCTGACTGGCCGGGCTTCGTCGAGGCCTTCCGATCAACGAGTAGCGGCAAATGTTTTGCGGGGAACTGTCTGTAAACAGCCGGCTGACATTTTCAAAGAAATCATGCGGTCCGGAGGAGATGGCAGGAGTGATGGTCAGTAAATTGACATTCCCGAATTGATGTGCTAGAAATTAAAATATTGCTGCTAATTTTGAGTCTGCAGTTTGGCCTATGACTATGAGTTTAGGACCATTACCAAGCAGTAAGCATCAAGTGTGAGTCATCTCTTGGACTATTGCTAAATAATTTCTTTATGAAGTGTCGATTTCTGCAGAGAGAAACATACTGAGCTGCAGATTTAACCAATAAATCCAAATCTTGCTTCTTGGTATTCTACAACAATATCATGTCGTGGACACAACTAGATTGAAGGCTTCCAATGTCTGACACTAAGTAATTGACATGTAATTCACTCAGAAATGTATCTATGTACATAATTATCACATTACTCACAAATGATTTATGCTCCGAATAGTGAATCTCAAGAACAAACTTTTTTTGTGATCGATCAATAAACTTTTATCGAGAGAGTCAAATCAAAGCAAGTACATTATATAAGGGAACTATGGAATCAATGGTTGAATTGTGGCGATATCTATGATATTGCTTTTTAGCCAGCGCTTATAAGCAGCTTTTTGATATCGCACTCGACAACAGAGTATTATTGAAATAGGAATGCAATTGAATGAATAGCCATGTCAAAACTGTGATACAACGAAAAATTGCACGTTTATTTCTATGCATGTTTTGAAAAGTTGATATAACCATAGCCCTCAGAGCACATGAGCATTACCTTTCAGGCCCTGTTCAACTTTTCAGTCCTTGGTCAGCACTTTTCAGTCCCTGGTCAACTTTGCTGTCAATACTTTGCAGTTCGTCAGCTTTTGTGCTTCAAAGTGTATTTTCGTCATGACTTTAGTATCTCTATGTATTATTTTGATTGTAATTACGTTGAATATCCTTGACAAGTGCCTAAATCTAGTATTTGAAACATAGTTGCATTACAAAATGCTAAATTGAATTATGTCGGGCACTTTTCGGGTTCCCCCCCCACATTTTTTTTTGAATGAAAACAAGCCGGTAATCAAAACAGTTAAGCTTCTGACAAGATGGGCTTCAGTGCTACTGTGCTGACTCATTCCTGATCTCAACCGTGCTATTCCCTATTCGCTATTCGCTGTCGCTTAGTACTATTGTGCTCGCTCATTGCCATCATTGCTGACTGCATGCATAGTAACTCGGGTCAATCAGGATGAATCTCTTCCGCTTAGAGCACGAACTTCACGACAAGCCGTCTGCAATTGTATTCCTACAAAGTCGTGGTTTGCTTCACAGTAGCCGATCCTGTGATAATGGTCATCAAATGGTTTTGAAATTGAGCGACCGAGAAGACAGATGGAGGTGTAACACAAGGGGATGTCAACAGCAGAAACAGTTGAAAAGTGGAACATGGCTGCAAGGTACCCATCTTCCATACTGAACAATTGTCCTCTTTATTTACTCTTGGAGTAAGGAGTACACTTCCTACAAGAAAATATGGGGGGGGAAATATATTCCTAGCACAATTATCAGCATTACCGGTATTTTGGATTTCTGCCAGATAGCTGACAATATTCGAAAAATTCACCCCTTCTCTCTCCGCATCTTTTACTATTGATATTTTCTCCATTATCATTTCTGCGGTTCTTTTCATTTTCAAGTCGCTATTTGGTTAATAGAATGTAGCGAATACTGGACACCAAGGTGATCAAATTTAGATTCAAAAAGTCCTCTTGCAATGTTTAGTAGTCTATGTTCCCAGTCCATGGATATATAGTGTACTATGTATTTCAAAGTATAGCCATAGGCTTCTTAATGTCATAGTTTGGCCGATAAATAGGACGCTAAGATATCTAACACATTCCAGATGGAGATGCATGCATAGAAATAAATTACTTTCACTCGATTAAAAAGTCCTTTTCAGTACTCTGAGCGATATCATTGTCTCGATCGCTGATCTCTCTCGACAACGATATCGCTCCTCGTACTGAAAAGTTGACTTTTTAATCTTCATAAAAATAATTATATCCGTAGACATTTGGATGACAAATACATAGATGCAGGTCCGTTTCCATGGTCAGTAGAATGTTGATACAAGTTAGATAGTTGATTGATATAGAAATAAATTGATCTTGGCTAAAAAGATGGAGGATTTGTCGCCACTAAAAATACAGCAGAGTAGAGGGGAGCTTCCAAACTTGAAGCACTTTGGTCCCAATACTTTGTTCTGCATTGAACACCTTGAAAACATGGCTAACCTCTCTCAACGCTTAGTCAACTACGGAGATTCTAGCATACTACTTATAATCTGCGCATCCTTTCAAAAATCTCCATTTGAGTTGTATTCAGCACGGCTTACAGCTATCTCAGGACCTTCCACCATTGTAGCGAGTGAGCGTGCTTCAATTGTGTTGTGTAGCTACATCAAAATAAGAGGAGCCCCACGGGTTCTCAGACCTGGGTAAAATACGGTTAGAGGAAGACCTACATGCAGACCTACAGCAGCTGAATGCGGCCGTTGTCCATTCGAGTCCCACTAACTTAAAGCGAAAAGTCGGACTTCTGTTCTCTGTCCGTTCTTTTCCTTAATTAGGGCTGTTCATTAACCAAAATTCTGCCGTCAGAAAATTAAATTGATTTGATATTCTGCCGACAGAACATTCAGTCGACTTAATGAACGACGGTTTAACACCGAAGCAGGCAGAATATTCAGCCAGTTTCGGTGTTACACCGTCGTTCAAAAAGTCGGCTGAATTGTAATTAATGAACAACCCCATTATTGCCATAGAAATAGATAACAATAAAACCTTGAAAATGGAAGTGATGGTACGAAAGTCGCACGCATTTTCAGTTAGATACTCTTGTCAACATCTGAATCTTTGGCTTCTTAGGATCAGTCACATGTGCAATTTCAAGCTCCTCATTGGTGATTCATGCCCAAACTTAGTTCCCCTGGCCATAAGAATAGATTGTTTATCTGAAGTTGACTAGAATGGAAACTGATTCAAGGTCGCGGCACATCCGCGGAACTAAGTTGGGGCATGAACCACCAATGAAAAGCCTAGATTTGCAGAAGTGACTGATTCTAAGCCAATGATTCAGCCGTTGACAAATGCATCTAGGTGAAAATGCGTGCGGTTTTAGTTCCACTATTTTGTATTGCATGAAGTTCAACTTCCAATCCAGAGGTTTTATTATTATCAATTTCTATGATTGCCATAGACATCGATTCACATCCATGCATTTTCATTCTACACAAATTTCTGTGCCCCCGACTGAGCCGCGAAATTGAGTCAACTTCCATTTTAGTCAACTTCAGATAAACAATCTGGTTTTATGATTATTATAGATTGTCGGATTTCTATGAATAATATCATAAAATACATGTGTCCTGGAGACCGGAGGGGCCTCTCATCCATCTCCATGAAATTTAGCACTTGAATGGACGAATTTGTCAGGTTATGAACATTGGGAAGCTATTTTGCAGACAGATAATTTCGTATGTCCACAGTGAAAGCACAACAAGAAGGAAGACAAGCAAAGGAAGGACCATGACAGCTCAAGAGAATCTTTGAATGGCCACAAAGCCTAGTGTCCCCATATTCGTCCATAAATTCAATCAGGCGCCAATTCATTTGCTTGTACGGTGGACAGGACAGTGTGAGTCCGGTGATAAACTTCGTTCCTGTCCGTATGACAGCGCACGGGAAGTATTCCTGCGTTCCTGCGTCTGCGAAGAGAGAGACACACGTGGGAGTTGAATGTCCCATGTCCAACCCGACGCCATGAGCAATGGGCAGTCCAGGAGAGAAGAGGTGACATGGAAACCTCGACCACTTCGGAGGAATGTCAGACAACTATTTTGAAAAGAATTCTCATCAGCAGGAGTCATTAACTACCTGAATAGCGCGTCCTGCGCAATGTCTTGAGAAGGACTGAAACATTAGCAATTAAGTGCAAATTCATCAATCTATTTTATCACATTGGTAAGTAAGGGGTTGATAAATTGAATTGTTGTTGATCGATTGATTGATTTGCAGCAACAATGGCTAGCACTGGTAATAGGCTATTGCGAACCTTACAAGTTGATCAATACGCATATTCCAAACAATCTTAAGTATATTGATAAATTCCTTCAAAAGGCTAAGGAACACATTATTAGACAGGTCGTCTCTTCTGTTTGACTAGAGAGGAAACATTGGAACATGCAACGTAAATGAAATGGCACAATCTCCTGACTAGATACCATAGAAAAAGAACAATGAGCAGCCAGTTCAACATCAAGCACGCCCAATTGTGAGAAGTTTCAGTGACTGTTATCAACCGGATCACACAGCAAAGAGACACAGACGATGTCAAGTTCTAAAGAGAAGTTTGCGAACGTTTTTTCATGCGCCTGTTAACTTTTTTAAAAATGACCGTAGGGCCCAACATTATCGAGAAAACGTTTGCGCAATAATCTGAATTATTCGAATCTGAAGGAATCGTGGTAATGGAAGCATTTTGAAGGAATTCAGAGCAATCCGCAAGCGACGCACGACTATTTTTCCTATCTCTGCAAGGTATAAAAAATTTCTTTTTGCGACTTAGTGGGTTCCTGCATGTGCCATCGTTTTGAATCAGTTTGCATTTCTAGCAAAGTGATACAATTAAACAATCTAATTCTGTGCTAAAGAATTACGAACATTACCCACCCTATATATGCATGTACGTTTCGGTATATTGCGGGCCAGAAGGCAAAGATAGCTAACTATCCGACCTCTATGAGGAACTTCCTTTCTACATTATCATACAGATGTTCTTAAATATCTTTTTTCCATTCATCTACAAGCAATTAAAGGGCTAGAAATATCTATTGTCTGCGGTCCGTGATATAGGAATAATACCCATCTGAATTGAAGAGGGTTTTGACGATAATCTGAGGGCACGTTTGTCTCTTTTCAGCCCAGATCACCTTTGGAGACCCTGACATGCTAGAAGGGATGCTGGCACACAAGGACACTCCATTAAGCCGACAAGGGACATAAGTGTCTCACAGAAAGGTGCACATTAATCTCCTCATCTGCACATGTGTCATGCTGAGTTCCAACGAAAGCATCCCTGTCAGTAATCCTCCATATTATCAAGGACGTGCTCACTGCTGACTCTGGCGTATCGGAGACACATTGCCAGTTACAGAGATGTCGCCCACATTCATAAGCACCAGCTCGTAAGGGCCAGGAACTCGGCAAGAACCAACCCTGACACCAAGATACAGGCGTGGAGCCAGGATTTTCGCTCAGGAAGGAATAATATTCAAATTTACATGTTAAAGCTTCATGTAAATTTAATTACACAATTAAGACTGTTGCGTAATCATTCTCTTCGTGAAATTGAATTTATAAATCATGTTTGCTACATCATAAGTCAGTTTTCCAGGCATGGATGATAGACAAACGTTAGGAAGCTTTCTCAATAAAGATTACTGTTTCAATTTATGTTGAATAATATTATTATTGCACTTTACCACCTATGTTGCCTCAATGAAATGTATCTAGTCGAATTGAAACCACACGCAGAACTCAAATCAGGCTGTGAATCGCCATTAGATATAAGCATCGGAGGCAATGATGAAAACAGCGTTGTTTCAGCGAATTCCTAAAGAATCGGGCCACATGTCAGCATCATCCATTATAATTATTCAATAATTAAGTTCATGAAAATTATTTTGAAAACCTGCAATATAAATGAAAATTTAAGAATAAATGACGTCTCTTTTCATACTGATTTGACAAGATTTGAAGAAGTAGCAACAGTGACATTTCAGGAGAATGCTCCTACTCATAATTCGTGTTACTTAGGATTTTGCACTTGGATGACATTAGCGCATCCATCTCCTAGCTGACGCCACTGCCGAGAAACCACACCGAATCATCACTTTCCCAGGCACAGCCACCGAGCAACCGCCATTAAGTCGATCAGAGTCGATAATTATCTTCTACCGCTAAATCCATTAGAGTCTCTCATATCCATCGAGTATACAAGAGTTGATCTTTTTCATCACTCATCGAGTCCACCACAGCCGCTCTCTCTCAAGCCTCATTGAGTCCATCACACCCGTTCTCTCTCAAGCCTCATCGAGTCCACAGCCGCTCTCTCTCTCTCAAGCCTCATCGAGTCCACCACAGCCGCTCTCTCTCATTTCTCATCGAGTCCACCACAGTAGTTCTCTCTCAAGTCTCATCGAGTCCACCACAGCCGTTCTCTCTCAAGCCTCATCGAGTCCACCACAGCCGCTCTCTCTCAAGCCTCATCGAGTCCACCACAGCCGTTCTCTCTCAAGCCTCATCGAGTCCACCACAGCCGTTCTCTCTCAAGCCTCATCGAGTCCACCACACCCGTTCTCTCTCAAGCCTCATCGAGTCCACCACAGTCGCTCTCTCTCAAGCCTCATCGAGTCCACCACAGCCGTTCTCTCTCAAGCCTCATCGAGTCCACCACAGCCGTTCTCTCTCAAGCCTCATCGAGTCCACCACAGCCGTTCTCTCTCAAGCCTCATCGAGTCCACCACAGTCGCTCTCTCTCAAGCCTCATCGAGTCCACCACACCCGTTCTCTCTCAAGCCTCATCGAGTCCACCACAGCCGCTCTCTCTCAAGCCTCATCGAGTCCACCACAGCCGCTCTCTCTTATTTCTCATCGAGTCCACCACAGTCGCTCTCTCTCAAGCCTCATCGAGTCCACCACAGCCGGTCTCTCTCATTTCTCATCGAGTCCACCACAGCCGCTCTCTCTCATTTCTCATCGAGTCCACCACAGCCGCTCTCTCTCATTTCTCATCGAGTCCACCACAGCCGCCCTCTCTCTCAAGCCTCATGGAGCAGATCAGAGTCAAGTTTAATGATAAATTTCTCATTAATTTCTAATGACAAGATTTGGATTTATTCTCGGTCAGTTGATATAATTGCAACATTTGTTCTTCAGAAGATCGTATTGATATCGTGAGAAAAAGATAAGTTGGCATCAATTTTTCATCTGGATTCAATTTCATTTCGCAAAAATTTCCCGAGTTAAAGTGACGTGTTTCGAGGTCAGTTCTCGTATTAATAGTGTAAGATAAAGACTTCTCTGGCCACTGAAGTTCTGAGTCGGGAGCAACGATTTTCTCAGATGTCAAAGGAACTATGATGGGAAAATAAAATCTGTTTTATTCCAAAGACGCCAACAAATTAATCTTTGTCTCCGGAGCGTCCACCAAGACATCAGACGATTTCTCACCATAACTTGTGGACTTCGTTGTCAACAGTTTTTCAGATTTCATTCCTTTTAGAAACCCATTTATAATTAGGACTCTTTCGTCACTGCATCTACTTGTCCTTGCTATCAGGAATTTTCAAAAATGAATTTAAGTTTATCTACGCTGAGCTGTCAATCAATTAATTGCTAATTTACTCTCACACCAAATTATTCGACACAGCAGCCGAATGAGCCTGCTGACCAAGGAATCGAACCGAAGTCAGCAGTGGAGACCAGCTTGCCTGCTGACCAAGGAATCGAACCGAAGTCAGCAGTGGCGCCGAGCTCGCCTGCTGACCAAGGAATCGATCCGAAGTCCGCAGTGGAGACCAGCTCGCCTGCAGACCGAGGAATCGAACCGAAGTCAGCAGTGGCGCCGAGCTCGCCTGCTGACCAAGGAATCGAACCGAAGTCCGCAGTGGCGCCGAGCTCGCCTACTGACCAAGGAATCGATCCGAAGTCCGCAGTGGAGACCAGCTCGCCTGCAGACCGAGGAATCGAACCGAAGTCAGCAGTGGCGCCGAGCTCGCCTGCTGATCAAGGAATCGATCCGAAGTCAATATGTTTTGAAGTCGATGCTTAGCTGATGACAATGAATTATGCTATTAATACAATAGGCCTTGTCAGAAAAGTACTCAGCCATAAAAGTATGAATTTGCTTTATATCTCATAACAGACCGGACAAAATATCAGGTCCATTTTGCAGCCTACATCCGCGGAACTCACAACAGAATCGTCCGGCGCCGCGGTAAGAAAAGGAAAGTTGATTGCACTCGTGTAAGTCCTGGGATAAGCAGACCTTGGAAATCATGCAATTAAGATTACAGAAGGGATGGTAGATTGCACTAGCGGCTGAGCTGCCATCTAAAACTGTCGCCGACACAATGTATTGCAATGTTGCCTACAAATGAAATGGTTAGAGGTATGCCGAGAGCATCTGCATGGAGATGTGATGAATACCTTTCCCCCTTGTATCGAAAGTGATACACAGCGCTTGTTCCTCTCTCTCCTTAGCAATTCGGTCTCCTCAAAGCAGTTCTGCCTGCAAACAACGGCTGTACCATGCGCAGGAGGCAATGTGGCGGCAGCTGCGGTCGTTTGTAGCGCTGATTACTCGACCATAGAGCATGGAGACAAAAGCAAAGGGCGATAACCGGCCTCCTAGGTCAAGCATCGCGAATTTCCCTGCTCAACACATGCATATCAGCAATTTAGAAATGCGGTCACCGAATGCGTTTCCATTCAACCATTTGCGAAGAGTCGGCAAATATTTCCTGTATGTCTGTCTCCGGTATCCCAATCTGTTGTCCGGCTAGCGTGGAAATTGGCCTCATCGTTTGCCAGCGTGACACAGAGAGAGAAGACAGAAACGTATGAAATGTGCGGAGAGAAAATATCTATCGTCTGAGATGAAGCGTTGAAGAAGAACAACATAAAACAATTAGCAGTGGAAAGTAAGAATTTAATGAATGATGATTAATACCAGTGACGTCATAATGAACAACAAATCCATCTTAATGAACATCATGAATATTAAAATAGACACCTTAGTCATCTGTCACACCATGGACATCTAATGAACATCATATATAATAATATTAATAATATTTATTGAAGTGAATGAAAATCATGCATGTACAAATGAACATGATGCAAATAGACTTGAAGTAAACATAAGAAATGCAAAGTAAGGCACATGCATCACAAAGTGCTGTTATAAAGCTTGGTACAAAAAGGAACAAATGAAGAAGCATTAGATATCTTGATAAGCACCATAAATATCTAGAGAATATCGAAGATATTTGATGAACAGTGTAGATATCTAATAAACGCCATGTCTGGTAATGAACAGCATAGAAATCTAATAAGCACCATGGGTATCTAATGAACAACAAAGATACTCAGTGAGAACCGCAAACATTTAACGAAAGGCAATATATGAGATCTAATGAGCCTCAGATAAATCTTAATAGACACCATGAACGATGTCTAATAAACACTAAATATCTCTCAATGAAAAGCATAGATATCTAAAGCAAAAGTGATTTCAAATAAATACCAAATATATTTGATGAACACCATAGATATTTTGTGAACACCATAGATTATGTCTGATAAATGCATCTCTTAATTAACAACGCAGATATCAAATGAACGCCACAGATATCTACTGAGCACCAAATACATTTAGTGAATACCGTCTCTATATAATGAATACCATGTATGTCATCTAATAAACACCAAATATCTCTTAATAAACATCATAGATATCATAATGAGCATCAAATATATCTAATGAGTATTATATGAAAAACTTTGCAGTTTTCAGAAGACAGGAAAGCATTTCTATTTCTCCGGTGAGCATCAAATTCTAACACTGTGATAATGGTCAAAAAGCCTCATCGTTAATCACATCGAAGAGAAAGTGGAGGACTGGCTGATCAATAACCGACAAAAAATGCAGTTGCCCATTTCTCTGGGAAGGTGAACAAACGGCGAGCTGCAATGAAATGATCAAAACTTGCAACTCAACGCCGAACAACTTTCCCTCATTATCGGAGCGGAAAATTCGAGTTTCGGCCTGTAGTTGAAGGGAATGGTGGCATTTCCATGATACCTTGCTCTCAGGAAATCAGCCGTCAAAGAGTTTTGATCTTTTATAATTCTCCGCCCGCCTTCTTTGTCGTAGAGTTATTTGATTTCAAATTCCTGTTAGGACTGAGCCTTATTTACTTCATCACGTTCCGTGAAGCCCAGAGCGACTTGAAAACAATTAGACAATTCGATAATCCCGTTTTCATTTCACTCTGCGCTCTTACAAATCACAAAATTAAATTTATATCAATTCTCGAGCGGACATGAGCATGAATAGCTAATGATTAGACATTTTCCAGGAAAAGATAAATTAAGAGGGAATCATGGAGGGCAGATATCTATGCTGACCATCTTCGATTCGCATCTTCTTTATAGGTTTTCCCGATCAAATATAACACTTGTTTTGACCAAATGTAATATAGATATAAAAAAATGTAACGTCTACATTAGTTAGGTTAGTTATCATATATAAATATCATCATCAAATGTAACATTAGGGCAGTATCAATATACCTGTCAAAATCAATGTAGCATAGGTGTTATCAAATGTATCAAATGTGATAATGATGAAAAAGCAAATTTAAATTTGACAGATCAATATATATAAAAGATATCATATAAGTATCATAAGATCTTTTGAAATTGATATCTACGAAAAAATGCATGCAATTAACTTTTCATTTTGGAACATCAACCATACATTAAATTCATAATGGTGAATGTCGCAAAAACAAGAGAAAACGACGATTAATATACTCATGCCTATGAATAAAGAAGATTGATAAATTGATAACATGATCAGGATGATTTTGTGTTTCCACTTTTCTAGGTCAATATCTGAAGCCGAAAAATATTTTGAATGTGAGAACAACTTGATAATCCATGTGCATAAACTAATCAAATCATTTACATCAAAATGTTCTGCTTTAATTAACACTTTAATAAACACGCTGGCAAATATCGCTGTGCAAATGTCTAAAGTAGCTGCCACTTTCCTGACACACTCTGTCCGCCACACTCTGCTCGCAAAGTTGACTGGGAAACTGAGCTGTCTCTTCCTGATTACTTTGATCTGAAGACTTTGATAGGCTTCGCTTAACCCAGCTTTTTTACGGCCTTTCTTTATGGGAAGCCTCCACATTCCACAACACTGTTTGTGGGATATGGTTTACGGGGACTAGTTGTGACTGTCTGCGGAAAAGACTGACATCACGCCAGAGTCGCGTGACAGGCGCGCGCGACAAATAAGGGACTTTTCGTCGGGAAAATCCATCGGGACTCCTACACTTCTCGTGAAATTCTTTTTTAACCGTTCCGCCCATTCCTCACTGATCAGATGATGGAATTATTAGACATGGTTAGCAGCAACAGCAAGTGTCATAGTGAAATTCGTCCTCCAGTAACCACCACCTCGTACTACTCGTCCGCCTACCAGTACGCGTCGTCTGTTCTCCTCGTCCACAGAACAGATCTCTCTCGGCTCTTTCAAGGTGAGCTCTTTGTCGCTCTTCTGCTTGTCCCATTCTTGCAAATTCATTAGTCTTTTGCTTTGCCACTCCGAATTTCGTTGACAGCTGCATCCTTTTATTTTTTCATTTTCATTTCGATCTTTGCCTCCATATCGATTATTAGTCTTTCCGATCGCTAGCTGTGTGCGCGTGTTGTGCTAATTCAGAGTTTATTGATAGAGTTGTTGGTTGGATGCTGTCCACAAGAGCTACTGCGGCTCCCTCAGGTTCTCTGTTCCTCGGTGTCCGTTGGATTGTGCTCGACAGTCTAACACGAGTCGAAAGCTCCACCTCGAGAAAGGCAAAAATGTTGCGGAGTTTAAAGGACATTCAATGATGGCGTACGCTGTTGAGCTGGTTGTCATCCCATTGGTTGTTGGGGGCGTAGTGAACATATCCTACGCATGGACCTATGAGGGGCGGGTGCTGCTTGTCAATGACGGAAATTCTTTGATATCGCATCATTGATAGCATCCGATGATAACAACATATATTTGGTCTGTATCTGCCACTTATAAAGAGACTAGTTTGATATTTGTTCTACCTATGGTGCACAATAGAACGATGGAGAATGAATAGAATTCAACACTTGATCTGACAGATTATATTTGATCTACCAACAATTAGATTTGCAATCGATGCGCTGCATTGAATCTACATTTGGTCTGACATGCTACAAAGTGATTGTCTAGTGTTACATTTGGTTTGACAGGGTGTTATATTTGATCGGGAAAACCTATATTTATGAGGCCGCATACCTTTGATGATGGCATTCTTCTGGTGGTCGGATGTCTATGTTTCTTGGAAAATACAAGAGATAGTTGTGATCAAACTCTTCTGTCCATAGAGTTCGCTTATCTCTGGCCCTTTTCTTTGCGACAAATCGCACTTAAATTGGCAAAAAAGAAAGCGATTTTAAACATGAAAATCTTATCAAGCACTTATAATAGCACTTATTATATAGCTGTACTCAAAGTTTGTTTAATAGGCCCACCTTTTACCACTCTCTGCTTTATTTATTGTAACCTTGACAAAGCCGCAAGGCGAAATATTGGTTATCGTAATAAATCAATTTAGTATCCGCAGAAGGTTATATTTTCATCACACTTATAATAGCACTTACTAAGTGGGTAAAAAGACATTTTTAATACCTTGCAGAGATAGGTAAGGATAATTCCTTCACAGTTCCGATCACATGCTCCGTCATACCTTCACATCACAGAATTAGAAAGGTCGTCTCTTCTTCCGTTTGACTAGAAGTGAAGCATTGGAACATGTAACGTTATTGAAATGGCACAATCTCCTGACTAGATACCATAGCAATCGAACAATGAGCACCCAGTTCAACATTAAACACGCCATATTGTGCAAAGTTTCAGTGACTGTTATCAACCGGATCACACAGCAAAGAGACACAGACGATGTCAAGTTCTAAAGAGAAGTTTGCGAACGTTTTTTCATGCGCCTGTTAACTTTTTTAAAAATGACCGTAGGGCCCAACATTATCGAGAAAACGTTTGCGCAATAATCTGAATTATTCGAATCTGAAGGAATCGTGGTAATGGAAGCATTTTGAAGGAATTCAGAGCAATCCGCAAGCGACGCACGACTATTTTTCCTATCTCTGCAAGGTATTAAAAATTTCTTTTTGCCACTTATTAAGTTCCTGCATGTGCCATCTGTTTGAATCAGTTTGCACTTCTAGCAAAGTGATATGATTAAACAATCTAATTCTGTGCTTCAGATGCTCCAATCGCCACGATTCCTTCAGATTCGAGGAATTCAGATCATTGCGCAAAAGTTTTCTCGATGATGTTGGGTCCTCCGATCATTATTATTAAAAAAGTTAGCAAGCGCACGAAGAAGCGTCCACAAACTTCTCTGTAGAACTTGACATCTACTGTGTCTCTTTGCTGCGTGATCCGGTTGATAACAACAGTTACTGAAACTTCTCACAATTTGGCGTGTTTAATGTTCAACTGGCTGCTCTTTGTTCGATTGCTATGGTATTATGTCAGCCATAGAAATTGATAACAATAAGACGTCTAGAATGGAAGTAAAGTTTCATGCAATACACAACAGTGGCACAAAAATCGCACGCATTTTCACTTGGATACACATGTCAACGACTGTATCATTGGGTTAGAATCAGTCACATGTTAATTATAAGCTTTTCATTGGTTCTTCATGCCCCTACTTAGTTCCCCCGAATGTGCCGTGACCTTGAGTCAATTTCCATTCTAGTAAACTTCAGATAAACAATATATTTCAATGATGTCAGCAGACTGTGCCATTTCATTAACGTTACATGTTCCAATGCTTCCTTTCTAGTCAAACAGAAGGAGAGAAGAACTGTCTAATTCTGTGGTATTGCATGAAGCTTTACTTTCATACTGGAGGCTTTATTGTTGTCAATTTCCATGCATGGGACAATTATGACGGCACGCTTCTGTCCATAGAGGTCGGATATCTATGTTGTCTACAGAGGACATGAGAGAACTGTGATTGCACTGTCCATGCATATCGAACATTTGACCCCGTTGTGCAATAGAATTGCCCCATGAGAAGTGAATCAAAGTCTTCTTACTTATAAAACTCAAATCATCAGTTTTTCGACACTTTTGATTGCCAACTCGGACATTTCTGTACAGATGTGATCAAATTGTCTCTCGAATAATTTCCGCTCTTCTTCTCGCTTGAATTTGAATCAAGGCGTCTTCGACTTCATCTTGATCGCTTAGCTGATTCACACAGATGTTGATATCAGAAATAATTAGAATTTCGGTCACACACGCGTCACGATGAGTCGACAGGCGCGGAACAACTGCTTTGATGTTGCGGACTATTGCCTGTCATTTATCATGGTTCTATCCTTTATTGCCGTTCACTTTTATGGTTAGTTTTCACAGAAACGCCTTTATCTTTCATCTGGTATTGTTGCAATTGGAATTTTCTTATCTTGCCTGTTATCAGGGGCTAGTTTAGGATGCGAATGACTGTGTACTTGATCGTATCGAGATCTCTTTCCGTCTCATTCCGATCAATCTAGACTCACGTCTGACCACTGTCCCGAAGTTTCCCAGCGATGATTCGAGTGGGGAGGGGCGCGGATGAGATGAGTCACGATAGTTTGTGGCGGTCAGTTGCGGCCATTTCGAATGCCGACGGTGCGGGGAAGGAAGCGTGAGTGGCGATTTATGGACGACAAGAGACGATCCTCACAACCGGAATTCAATTTGTCGCCTGACCAGAGGACGCCAAGTGAGCGAGCAATAAGGGTTCCGGCCGACCTGGTTCTGCGGACAAAGGCAAGTCATTTGTCTTCCGAGGTGACAGCGCAGGGCGATAATCGGTGGACAATGAGAGGCGATACATCTGAATTAGTGAAAGTGAAACCGAGGAAAATGAAGATTTAAAACAACAGCATCGGGATGCACGGACACTTCTCACATAGGACATGAATTCGTGTCAGAGAGGTTGACGATAATATTCGACCATGATTTTAATCCAGATATCGAATTCCCTCAAACAAATCCGGCCTCAAAAAGGACTTGTCATCAAACAACACTCAATTCAACCGGGACCAACTTCAGCTACAGTCCAACCTCAATGAAAACTGAACCTTAACTAGGACCTGTCCTCACATGCGACCCGTCATCACATAGGACCCGTATTCACATAGGACCCCTCATCACATAGGACTCTTCCTCATATTGGATCCGCACTCACATATGACCCGCCTCACATTGGATCTGCCTTCACATAGGATCTCCACTCACATAGGACCCGTCATCACATAGGACCCGCATTCACGTAGGACCCGCATTCACGTAGGACCCCTCATTACATAGGACTCACCCTCATATTGGATCCGCACTCACATATGACCAGTCATCACACAGGAGCCGCCCTCACATACAAGTAGGACCCGCATTCACATAGGACCCCTCAATCACATAGGACCCTCCTTCATATTTGATCTGCACTCACATAGGGCCCGTCATAACATAAGACTTGTCCCCAAATAGGACTTGACCTCATATAGAGCAGCCTGTACATAGGACCCGCTCTCATCTCTCTAGCACTCGTTCTTTTTTAAATATCGTAGAGATCGTGTTAAAGTAGCTGCTCCGGTCCACACATCGACTCTTACATGCATAGATTGGTTGTTAGATATCTAGGAGTTTGTGGTCCTTTCCACAAAACATACATGTGCAATGTGCATGTAGATTTCAACTTGCAATTATATCAGACAACTTGAGAGGTCGATAATTTGATTAATGAGATTCCTGTTAAGAGTAACATTTCAGATTGGTGTTCTTCAAAATTCCGACTTATTTAGGCGATATTCAGCAGTTTTCAATTTTCAAGGATCCAGCTATAATTTAGCGTGAATAAATCGGCGAACTGTCAATGTTGAAACATGATTAAAAGTGATTCCAGTTACTCCATCCTCTGTGTGGTGTGATTGACAGATCGCTCTGGACATGATACATTATTCAGCTGTCGTCCTGTGGCTGAAACATTATTACCAGAAATTTGAAGCTGTTTATTCACAAATTTTCGTTTTGAAAATCATCGAATTCCGAGTATTGTTGAAAAAATGTATGAAAATGTAGATCTGAGGGCATATCTCACATGTGAAGAGAAGAAATCGATCTTCTTTCTATCTGTCTTCCTTTGTACTATAATTGACTTCACGGTTATTGTTAGCTTATTGATTATTGAAAGTTGATACAAAATGCCTTTTCGTCGACTTCTTTGTCCATTTTCAAGAATGACCCTTTCATTGAGGACTATCAACTTCTTTCCAGATGCGATGCATGGAATTCATCAAAATTTTCGACTCGAGATTATTCGCTCTAGTTTTCGCGCAGCTGCCATCAATGACTGCGACTTTCATTTCATTCATTTACATGTAGTTAGCTGTATAAAGGTTGTCACAAATTGGGATGATTTGTCTGTATTATCATGCATTTGCTTATATTGGCATGCATTTGTCTACATTGGCAAGCACTTGTCTGCATTATCATGCATTTGTCTGCATTGGCATGCATTTGTCTGCATTGGCAAGCACTTGTCTGCATTATCATGCATTTGTCTGCATTTTCATGCATTTGTCTACATTGTGATGCACTTGTCTACATTGGCATTCATTTGTCTACATTGGTAGTCATTTGTCTAAATTGGCATGCATTTGTCTCCATTGTGATGAATTTGTCTGCACTGGCATGCATTTGTCTACATTGGCATTCATTTGTCTGCATTGGCAAGCATTTGTCTACATTGCCACACATTTGTCTACATTTGCATGCATTTGTCTGCATTGGCATTCATTTGTCTCCATTACATGCATTTGAATATATTGACATGCATTTGTCTACATTGGCATGCATTTGCTTATATTGGCATTCATTTGTCTGCATTGGCATTCATTTATCTGCATTGGCACGCATTTGTCTGCATTGGGATGCATTTGTTTGCATTGGCATTCATTTATTTGCATTGGCACGCATTTGTCTGCATTGGGATGCATTTGTCTGCATTGGGATGCATTTGTTTGCATTGGCATTCATTTATTTGCATTGGCATGCATTTGTCTGCATTGGCATGCATTTGTCTGCATTGGTATGCATTTGTCTGCATTGGCATGCATTTGTCTGCATTGGTATGCATTTGTCTGCATTGTCAGCGTTTGTTGCCTATCTTTGTCTACATTCTCAGCGCTTAGTCTGTTGCTTTGGCATTAATTATTTTTCTACTAAAATACGATGCATTCATGTGTATGAGTACATTACACAGTGCTGCATGAGGTATAATCCACTTTTCATATTTCCCTTTATTCAATCAAATATGATTTTCTCTTGTGATGCTTTTCCACTGCATTTCTGCAATTCTTTCATATATTCATCATCTCAATTGCGTCAGAAACTAATTTTACACTGGAAAGTCTTGGATTAGTAAAACAAATCAGATCAATGGATGATGAATTGAAACTAGCCATGATGGCCACTTGTTCCGATGATGACAATAATAGCTGAGATTAATGGACAAGTAATTGGTTTCGCCAAAGTTTCATCATTTCCAAATTGACAGCTCCGGATGGTGAATAATCGTCATTTTTGATATCGAATTCTGTATGAAGCGTGAGGACACGCACTTAATTTGACGGAGTTCTGCTGCGATGGTCACTCACTTTGATATCCCCAACTGAGATACAATCAGTTTCTCCAAACTTCATGTCAATCATCAAATCTCTTCATTTCTTCATGAGGGAACGCCAATTTCAGTCATTGCAAAATACGTTTAACGACTTCCTACTGGATGTCAGCACCAGACTGTTTCTGAGATATCTCAAGAGTTTTTGGACCGCAAAGAAAACTTCTAAGAAATTTCTATCAGAGAGAAGTCCACAACATGACCACAACACAACATGAGAAGTCTACAAAATGACAGAACTCTGGTTTGAATTATTTTTAATTTAAAAAAAATAATTAGTTTGTTCAATTTCCTGAAAAATGAAATATATGAGAATGGAATCTAATACGTTGTAATACATGTGCACTTCATTAGAAAGTTACTCATAACTTTTAAAAAGCACTCGTTTCAAAGAAATCACAAATTGTTAATTGTGAAATAGTGGAGTTGAAGGCCTGTACTTGTCAAATATGTCACAAATGTCTAAAGGTTATTCCTTAGAAATTCACGAAATCAAAAGGGCAATGTAAACCACAAGTGGACTGTAGCAAACATAAGCATCAACTCAGCATGCAGCTTTATATCTTAATAATCTAGTTAAAGAAACTTTTGCTATATTATTTGTAGGCCTATAGAGATATCTTGTCTCATTGATTTTCAGATGTAGCACAACGAGTGCAACCAGATCGCTTGCTTGACAGCTAAACTCAGCTACTTCATTTGTATATGCAACATATGGTAGCTATGTATTTGACATTGACATAAAGCAAGACGGCAGCTCAATCAAGAATATGTATGCACTAAGATACTTAATTAGGACTAGATTATAATTAGGATATTCCTTATACTCCTTTTTCAGCCCCAGCTACGATGCCAAAAATGATAAATATTGATGCGAGACAATAATAAAATGACCCATCAGGTAAAAGAAAATGACACTTTTTGAGGGCATTATGACAGGGTGATACTGATATTATGTTTAGAAAGGTCTGAATATAATACTGTGGAAATCAAAGACCGCGTGTGATGTATCCTCCATTGTCTTTGATGAAACCCGTTTAACATGACATTTCCAAAATCATGAGCTGCTGAATGTCAGTCTGCCCGGCATCACGAGCTTCATTTGGGAACGAGGCTGAAAATGCGATTTTGACAAAAAATACGTACCTGCTGAGTTCTACCCGGCTCCTCTTCTTGCCAGACAGGAGGATCAAAGAAAAACACAGCTCTTTGTACACATCATAGATTCTGAAACTTTATCTCTACAAGTCAGTGGGCAATATGACAGTAATATGTATTTTTAGGGCAACAATGTAGGACATGTGAGCGCTTGATAATATATTCTCATCTCCACAATCTGGTAGGAAAATGACTGCACGAGATTCGTTTAGGCAATTTAAATTTAGAATAAAAGCCTTGTTAATACGACATAATCAGACTTTATTTCAGATTCAAAATTCGTCGCAAATTGAATACCTCGGGCAGATCTTCTGAATTTATCAACTGATTGATTCAACAGACGTCCTATCAAAACTTCAATCAGTTTGAAAGATGTTCGTTGTTTCCTTTTTGTCTGAGATTTGTTGATCGAAGCGCATGAGATCACCGACAAATACGGTTCTGATCGCTTGACTGATCCCATCAAGTAATAAGTGGAATTTCAGAGGAGGTAAATATACTTCTGTATCACTGCCTGGTGACCTTTCCTGAGAGATACAAAACAGATCGAAGGTCAGCGGTGGAATCCGCGGTCAGTCAGAGAGAATTTTGTGTTTAAAACCTTTCACAAGAGATATAGTTTTTAATATCTCTCATGTGACATCAAAGATACATCAAACGAATCCATGTCTTGATAGTTATCCATCAATCCTCTTTTAAATCGTCGCCATTGGTCAGTTGGTTGTATTCCATGACAATTGGGACGAATAATCAGTTTCCACGGCAGAGAATTTCTCCATCCGTTTGTTTTAAATAAACTCACTCATGTGTGACACTTGATAAGATGTGCTTTGGTCATTGAGTAGCCGATTCAACCATTCTTCACGCTTGTGTGAACTATGAAAATAATGAATTAGATTTCAAATATATTCAAGTTAACATTCATTAGTGAATTTTTAGCGTCTCATCTTTTCATTCAGAGTATAAATGTTATGCTTACTATTGATATAAATCATTGATTTTCAAAAATAAGATTGTTTACGGACGATGTATTTTAAAAATAAAAATGGTGCTACTACACAATATTTCACGGTCCATTCACACCGCGTCTTCATGCGAGAATGACATCAGACAATTTATGCAAAATCAACAACATAATGTCAATGGCTGACGTTGAACGACAGATTCGCTTCAGATTGAAGAGCAGCAATAACATAAACAACAATTAAGGAATATGTACAATGCTAATACAAAATATGCAAAAAACTCAATTAAATCGCATGAAAAATAATGTACAATGATAAGTAAAGATAGGAAAGATAAGGATAGGTACATACAGCTCACAACGATTGAGGCAAGGCAATTTAAAAAAGACATTCTCACCTGATGACGCAGTCTGAATAGACCGTGAGATATTTAGTAGTAGCAGCAGGAGCGTACACAGGATTTATTTGGGGGGGAGATTTGTCGACCACATATTTATCTTGTATGAATATTTTATATATTATTTTATCATATGTAGCATTATAATATCATTTATTATACAACATCATGTACATTAGTATTATAGTAACATGAATTAATTATATATATTATGTATATGATTATAGCATTATTATTACGTATTTTATGTGCATTATTTATCTTATATCACATATGCAGATCAATTCTCAATTGATCCATCTCTTGTTATTGACAAGTTTGCAGAAAATAGTACTCGCTTGGTCCTCGTCTTATCACCTCATTCGTGACCTTCGACCAATACTTCAATTTTTAGTTAATAAAATGTTATGAATTATGACCAAAACATTTCACTTTGATACAAGCTGTGTTCATTCACTAGTTGAACATTGATATTTAATAGCTACAAAATTGGACGAGAAATTAACAACACAGAAGCATACAGAAGCATGCATGTATTACTTCAAGAATCCAGCACAATTGCAAAATTCTGACCCTTAATGCTTGAGTCAAGTGGCAATGCTTATTTTAGCTTGCTTCTGAAGTTATCTTAGAAATTTTCGGGGGAGAGGGCAGCCGCACAACCGCCCCACTTCGGTACGCCCCTGAGTAGCACCATTTTTATTTTTAAAATGCATAGTCCGTATTCTCCGTAAGCAATCTTATTTTTGAAATTCCTCATTGGACGGACCAACATGTTTTCTTTAAATCATTGATTTCGCTGTTTTATCAATGTATTCCTCTTCCTTCAACAATTCTAGACAGTAGCGGTGTCCATTTAAATCTTTTAACGGTTATTAAAGCACATTCAGGGTATCTAGAAGACACCATTTGAAATTCCAAATGATTTCTCCATTTCCTGCATTTCAAACTAACAGATTTTACGCCTTTAATGTTGATCAAGACTTCACAAAGAGATGAAGCTTCAGATTTAACTCTAAAATATGGTCAAAGGCATCGTGCGGTTCTGGGGACTTATAGCATTAGACAGTTTCAATCAAGGATACTATTCATCTCTCATGAGATAGAATTGTTAGTTTGTATTACAGGAAGAGGCAGTAATGTGGGTTATGATATTATCTTATAAGAATGGCAACCCAAAGCTGCAGAGCAACATTTTGCAACATTTTATTTGCACATTTTGAGTCAAATTACAACTTTCACTCTCATTTGCAAAAGAGATAATTTTCTACTTTCCTTTCACTAGAGACTTTTGGATCAACTCAGCTATCGGCTAGACCCAATCTATGAATTTCGTAAAAAAGGTTCATCACTACGAAGAAGTCATCTCTATTCCGATACCCTTCTGAAAGCATGGCGGCTCGGAAGCCTGGATTGTAAGATGATTCACGGATGATTATTTAATAATGTCCACATCCTTTTTTCTTTTTAATTTGAGACCTCAGGTGACCATAGTAAATTATTTCATCAAATTTTGTGCAATTTTTTAAAGAGAAATGAGAGAAGAGAAGCTTTTCAATAAGTAACTGTGATGGTAGCCCGACAGTCTTTGTATATTATTCTCATTGTGTTGCTAAGCGTGCAGCATAGTAATCAAATTGTAATCTTTGGTTCGGGGCAGATATCTGAAGTCGCAAGCAGTGCAACTGCGGCGTTCTGCAGGGCGCTTCTTACAATGACAAATAGTTTTGATTTGTGCGTTAGTGTGCGTGCTTATTATAAGAAATCTATGCACCACTCCCAGCCGTGCGGTAGTTCATCATTGTCATAGAGGTCAGATATCAAAGTTATCGAGGTCTAGAGAGGATATAAGACAGCTGTGATGACACCAGTCTAGAGTCTGACAGCGGGTCTATTTATGAACTTTGTTGTCTTTTTATCGAGACAACCTCTGATGTAAATGTCGCATAACCTAACATTTTCACGCACGAAAAGATCACGCAAATGATTGCCGAATTTCTATGATCACAACATAGACTTCAGCATGCATTGAAACTCTAACTTATTAAAATACACGAACGGGATAGACGAATGTAGTAGATCGAAGTCCTTTCTCGGGATCATTAATGGACATGGATTATCCAAGTAAGTATTTCAGTGTTCTAACAGCGATATTCGATCACATGAAAAAACACTCAAAGAAAACACCGACACACAGACTTTGACATTAGAATCAACGTCGACTTTTTAAGACAACGTCAACACATCTATGGGTCTTTCTCGCTGATATTGTCAGTAGCAAGAGAAGTCGACAATAAGTACGGAGACAATGGAAACGGGCAAACATTTGATCACACCCAAATCCTGGACTCATACAACAAAAGATAATGCGATGCATCGAGTGAGGTTGAATCGGGGAGTCTCTTTGAAGCTCTGAAACTCCTACTTGCTACTTCCGACCTGTACTGTCAACATTTGGATCAAAAGCTTGGTCATCAAATTTGGAGCTATTATGGAGTATGATGGAGGTTTTATTTGATTTCCAAGACAAATTTACATTTCAATTAAACTTTTTATATTTTATTGGTTTTACAACAAACATCTACTTGAAAAGAATATTCATAGATATTGTTTTCAATTGCACAGCAGCTGCTCAATTCTGGATAGAATATTTAACATTACAATTTGAATGTATTACTGTAACCAGTTACCCGACAAGCCTATTTTTCTCCCTGCCGGTATTTCCGATGTTCCGATGATTAGTGGATTGATTACTTGGGCATAAGCTCACACCATCATTGTTTGTCACTTTGATGAGCTTATAGACCAGTCAAACTTGATAGACGTGATACCGGAATCATTTTTTCTGAAAGCTCTTCTCTTCTGAATAATAAATAGTCTATCGCAAAGTTTAGAGGGAAAATACGGGAAATATTAATTAACTCTATACTGTTCTCTCTCTCCCTCCGACCCTCCTTCCCTCTCAACATCTTCTCGCTCTCCCCCTCTCTCAAAATTCAAAATTCAAGGGTTTATTTTCGGAAGAAAATCCCCAGAAATGCAAATAAATGATTACAGATAAGATAGGAGAATTGCAGATGTGATGCATATAATTACATATAAACATTGTGAATAATTTACAGCGAAACGAGGTGCATACACGAGATATATGATGATTTCGTACTGGTATATAATGATAAAAGTCTGCAACACCCCATCATAAAATGTAGAAAAAAATAAATGAAAAGAAGATTATAGATTATAGAAAATCTTTCTCTCTCTCTCTCCTACACTCCTTTCGTCCCACCCTCTTCTCTCTCTCTCCTTCTTTTCCTCTTCTTCCAATATCATCTCTCTCTTTCTCTCTCTCTCTCGACCCCTTCTCTCTCCTTTTCTTCCTCTTCTAAACCCAACTCTCTCTCTCTCAAGCTTCGCATATCTCTAAATGAACTCCATACAATCCATATCGTCAAACTCCAAGAGTTGAACTGGCGAATTTGACTGAGAGTCATCAACATAAGAAGTTCAGATCAGCAGTTCTCTCTCTGACTTAAGTTTCAGATCGTAAGGGCATTCGGCTATCGCAGACCTTCGTCGCCTCGGGGAACTGGCACAGGAAGTCAAGAAGAGATAGAATTCAATGTCCCGAGAGATGGGCCAGAGACGTAGTACACTCCATCAGTTCACAAGGAAGATGAGGCTCAAAAACGTTTGCCATGTCTCGAGACCGGAACGGCCATGTCAAGTTGGGGACCTCGGTGCAAAACCTCATCTCAGTCGCTCCGGGGAGAAGAGGTGAGTCGTGTGGAGAACGAGGCAATTGCTGCGGGCAAAGTACTATGTCTTATGACATGAAATCCGTCTCGATAATAGAAAAAAAGTTGATCTCGTCCTAATTCCACTGTCATGTCCTCAGGCTATGGTGCACTACACGACCAGATAACACCAATTATGATCTGCAGAGATGCGAAGTTAGCCGGAGGCGAAGCTTCATCTCCCGTCCATTTCTCATATTTTGCGCAATGAAAGGTTTCATTAAGTTTCTGCGGTTCAAAGCTGGAAGATGGCCGGATATCTCAAGAGAATAACAACTACGAAGTCGACAGCGAAGCTTTGACTCCCCCCGACTGCACTTGTGAAACCGAGCAGAGGTCCGAGTTTGAGACGATCTCGAGTGCTGACCGAGGAATCGATCCGAAGTCCGCAGTGGCGATGAACTCGCTTGTTGACCAAGGAATCGATCTGAAGTTAGTGGGATAAGAGCTCAGCCGCATGCATGTATTCTAGATTAAAAGAACTCGGCTAATAGACCGGCAGCCAGAACGAGTTTCTGCAGGGAACGAGGCCGAAAGTGAGACTTTCACAGAATGATGTATACCCTATGCCTACTACGAATCTGCACGTCTGCCGAGTTCTAGTGAGTTCCTCTTCCTGTCAGACAAAACCAAAGAAAAACACACGTAAATCCAATGGGACGCAGATTGCAGTTTTTGGCTAAAATGAAATTTTGTATGTTTTCTCTAATTAGACAAAAAGTACAAAGCCCAGAGTCATAATTTTTGGCATGGAATGTCTTCAAGTCATTTCCTTTTATCTTCCTGCACCCCTGTCTGTAAAGCTAAACATATTTAGATTTGGCGAGCCTCTTAATGTCAACAAACACAAACATTATGAGCAACATTATCCACATTCAACCACATTCTCACCTACATTGCCGATTAGATGCATGATGATAGCACATGTACATCATAGGAAATGACTTGAAGACATTCCTTGCCAAAAATTATGACTCTGGGCTTAGTACTTTTTGTCTAATTAGAGAAAACATACAAAATTTCATTTTAGCCAAAAACTGCAATCTGCGTCCCATTGGATTTACGTGTGTTTTTCTTTCATTTTGTCTGACAGGAAGAAGAACTCACTAGAACTCGGCAGACGTGCAGATTCGTAGTAGGCATAGGGTATACATCATTCTGTGAAAGTCTCACTTTCGGCCTCGTTCCCTGCAGAAACTCGTTCTGGCTGCCGGACTATAAATCCCTTCGCCGAAAAAACAGTTATTCGAATATTGCAATGAGTCACTGACAAAATGATATCAGAAAGTTGATTGGTACCTGCTAACTTTTGTTCAGGTGTACTTGAATGATAAGCTTTGCTAAACGGAGACAGCAAATAGTTGAGAGCTGTCAGTCATGATCGCATATTTCTGCAGACATTCTGGAAAGTACTTTCACAAACCAGTGAATAGCCAACAACCGGATATCTATGCAGTTTAACAGGTGAAAAAAGATGACAAGAATGTTGCATGACTGAATGCTGCTCACGAAGCCCCAACTTATCGATGGTATGTGACGATATTGCGTGGATGTCTACCTCTCCAACTCTTTCACTAACACCGTCTAGATTTCACCGAAATTCAGTCTTATCGCCTTTTCCACTCCTAGCGGCGAGGCAAGCACAGATGAAAAGGTTCTCGCTGGCTCCTGACCTTTGATGAGAGTCCACTTGATCGCCCAGACCGAGTGCGCTCGCAGTTGAAGAGTGCAGGGAACTCAAGTCCCGCCTCAATCGCCAAGATTTCCATCTCGCGCGTCATCACTGGCGCCACAAACTCTCCGCCACCTCTTGCGGCTGGTATTGACGCCCAACTTGAAGATGGCTATCGTCCGCTTGGAAAATGAGACGGTACCGCATCGACTATTCCGGTTCGGTGTTGATAAGAGCCGACAGGGCGAAGAGAGTACAACTTGGTGCTCTTCCGTCAAACTTAAATCGACACGCACTCATCACGTCGTCCTTTCCAACCGGATTGTCAACGTACATTCGATAGAGACACAAAATAATGAAGGATATCCTTTATACGATTAAATAATGTTCAAAAATAAGAGATGAAATTAATTTAACACAACGAAAATACTGCTCCATTTAAAATGAAAGTCAGCATCTGTGATATGTCTAGAATATATAATTCAATCTTCCAAAATCTTCGAAGCGATTCCAAACAACAAATACGAAATTTCTGTAGGATTGAGTGTTCAAGATGTCTCACCATGTTTAGAGCCATCGTAAACATCGGATATCTAGGACTTCGTGGATGCCGATGTCAGTGTCATACAAGGAAAGCAATGGTCTAATAATATAACATTAACATGGATTTTTGAGAGCAGCAAAGTAGGACATTTGAGGGTGCGTAAGCGCCTGAAAATGTCCTACATTGTTGCCGGAAAAAAGCTGTGTTAATACTACTGTGCGTAATCGAAATGAACTGGGCAGCAATGGTATGAATACACACGTAGATATACGCTGATTGAGATTTCTTAAATATCTTTTACATGCATAGATAGAGAAATCATCATTAGGGGAGACACTGTTGCCTTCTGTTTTCCACATTGTACCATAGCTAAAATTACGCAAAATATCCAATCTTATCAGACGAAATTAGTCAATTATCATTATAGAAAGACGAAAGATGTCCTAGAATACTGTAACTCGGGAGCATCTCGGCAACATGCACAATCCGAACATCATGCATCCTCGGCCTGCGGCATCTTTGCTTAAAATCCGGATTATTGTCTGGAAGAAAACTCTTTGTTAGATAATCTATGCTATTTGTCTGATATCAGACTTTTATTGGTGGGATGTCCCAGATATCCACAATATCCATCTCTGGTGCATAGACTATTATTATCTCAACCATTGCTATTTCCGGGCACTTTTCGACCCCTCATATACAGGCTGTCCCAGATGTCTCTACGAATTTCATTTTTATTTTATTAGAAAACTAATAATGATACAGACATGAATCAATTTTTATTTTGAAAAGCAGACATGGGAGATTTGTTTGATAAAAATGCTTAAATGGTTTATTTTTCTTTTTTTCATTGCGGCAAAGTTATCACTGTTTTTCGATAGATTCTGTAGTAATAATGATTGTATTGTTATCCAATCGAGTGATGCGAGTGATGTTCTTCATTGATCAACGCCTGAAATATCTATGGCAATTTCCATCACACAACATTTGAAAGTTGTTTTCTACTTATTAGCTTATTATTCAGCTGTCGAGTCATTGTCCGATATCTTCATTTTTAAAAATCTCGATAAAATTTTCAAATGACTATTCTTCTACTGGATTCACTCTGGTTCTTACTGTGCTCTGACGAGATGGATAACTCGGTACGCGCTCGCATTATTCGACTGTATTACTCATCTGGTTGCTCTCCAACTGCTACCTTGCGTGCGTATAAGAAGGAAACTGGTGAACGGCATCCTCCCTGTACTGAAGGCGGAATTCGAAATCTCGTCAAGAAATTTGAAACTTCTTCGACAATTCAAGACCTCCCCAAATCAGGGCGACATTCATTAAGTGGTGATCGTACTTTGACTGTTTCTGGAGCAGTGGAAGAACTTAAATCAAAGAACAATTTTGGAATCTGCTCTGTGCGCGAGGCTGCTGAAACATCCGAGATTTGCAAAAGCTCTGTGCACAGAATAATGAGAAACGATTTGCATTTGAGACCTTACCGTCCTCAATTTGTTCAAGAACTGTTTCCAGCTGATTTTCAGAAGCGCTTGGAATTTGTCGACTTAATGATCGAAAAGTTCGGAAGTGACTTTAGTGACATTCTGTTTACAGATGAAGCTCATTTTCATCTTTCCGGAGAAGCGTCTTCGTTGACTGGTGCTGTTTGGGATGATAGCAATCCTCAAATTCGCATACCCAAACCTTTACACAGTTCAAGGTTGACGGTTTGGGTAGGTCTTAACAGACGATATGTTATACCGCCTTATTTCTTCGATGGAAGTGTCACTTCTGCTTCGTATCTTGAAATGTTGGAGTCTCACTGCATTCCCTTCTTCAAATCAAAAAGAATTTCGTCTCGGACAGTATTCCAACAAGATGGTGCGCCACCGCATATTGGAAAAAAAGGTGTTTTTGCAAAAAAATTTCAAAGAACTCGTCACTTTGATTTCCACTGGCCAGCACGCTCTCCTGACATCACCCCCTTGAATTATTGGTTTTGGGGTCATGTCAAGAATCAGGCAAACAAGAAAAAGATGACAAGTTTGGTTGAATTAAAAGGAAGGATTACTGATGTGTGTTCGACAGTTGATCAAGAGATGTTGGCAAGAGTTATCGATTCTTTGCCCGACAGACTTTACCAACTGAAATTGAACAAAGGTCATCAACTTACTTGAAACTGCTCGTAAGTGTTGAAATATAGTTTTATTCATGTTGGTATTATGTTTGTTTTTTCATACAGGATATGATTTGAAAGGAAAAAACAATTATATTAAAAAATTATTATTAGAAAAACAATTATTATTAAAAAACAATGATAACTTCGGGAGAAATAAAAATTAAAAAATAAACCATTTAAGCAGACGGGCATATATCAAACAAATCTCCCATGTCTGCTTTTCAAAATAAAACTTGATTCATGTCTGCATCATTATTAGTTTTCTTATAAAATAAAAATGAAATTCGTAGAGACATCTGGGACAGCCTGTATTTTTATAATGTATTTCTTGGAATTTCATGACATTCCTAGTACAGAAATTCAAAATCAATTTCGGATTTCTCAAATTCTTGAATTTCACCGATATTTCCCATGAATCCTATAAATAATTGCTACTTACGATTATGTAGTGGTTGAATGTTGCAGGGGATAAGTATGAATTCAACAATAGATTGATTTGTGTCCCAAAGTATGCGTATATGAAGCGTGGAGTGGAAGATTAACCTTCAAAAGAAATTCTAAGTTCCTGTAACTTGCAGATTTCAAATAATTAGGAAAATGCGCATAAATGGCTTACTAAAGTGAAATGTTTAACTAATAGAATGTCTAGTAAGTAGTCACTATATGACATTTGAGTTTTCAGTGCTCTAATCAATGTCTATGGTGTTGTAGACCCTCATGATATGATTCGCAAACTCACATTCACACGTTTATATGAAAACTGAATTTTTCATTGAAAGTTATCATGCAAAATGTTTCTACGGATCTAACAATAGGATTTGGTCTTTTCATACAACCTCGCGTTTTGTGTTGGATTGACATACGTGTAGATGTTTCTAAAGATCTAATCATGACATTTGCAAGAAATCATAGAAATCTGTGCGAGCAATAGAAAGTGTTATTCACTGCTTAATTCAGACAGTCACTTTTTCGTAGACAGACCAATGACCTTCAACTGGAGAGGTCACACGATTGCGCATGCATTGATTGCTGTCCAACCCCGCATTAACATCAAATCCAACGGATTGAGACAAAATCCCATGCATGGGAAATTGAAACCGAATTGAAGTTTAAAAAATTCTGAACAACGCCTTTCGAAGTCCACAGGTCGTTGTCAAAGTCTGCTTGAGGTTGGCGCCAATGCTCACTCGGGAGCTCACGAGTCTCCAGGTGCAGTCCTCGAGCCTGCTGCTCATCCCGGATCAGAGTCGTCCCGATGCGCGCATGTTAAGGAGATTAAATTCGTTTGACAGTGGATGGAGGGGCTGACGACAGACGCCGAACCGAAGGCACATTTCGGGGCATGGATAAAATTAAAACCAGGACGCTGAATGCCCTCTTACAAGCATCATTCGTCATCAATTTAATACAAAAACTGCTCCTTGCAAATAAATCATCGAATACGTCTGTAACAAGACAGCGGATTGGAGAGTGAGAACATTGAAGTGAAAAGCAAGAAATGTCAGATCTTTACAAGAAAGAAAGAAACACAAGAAAAGTCAAGATTTAGCAAGAAATGCAAGAAATAAAAGTATTTTGTAAGAAAGAAGGATGAGGATAAACGAAGCTACGATCAATTGGAACAGATGAAGCTTGAATGAAGTAATTAACTTGTACAGGGAACAAATTGAAAGTCGAATTCATTATCGCAATAAAAAGTGCAAATCACGGAATAGATCATGATCATTGATATTCAAATCAGGCGTAATTGCTCGGTAAGCATTCCACAACTTTTCTGTGAAGAAATCCTTCCACCATCTTTGTGATGTATTCATTCAAAATTCAGCGAAGCCTCCGTTGTTACTCAGTAAGTAGGTTTGTCAGCCAATATCTCAAACGGCATTTTTCCAAATTAGACAACCGTAATTGCAGAATTAAGGCCGTCGAATTTGTTATGTAACACCATTGATTAGGAGCATTTCACCGGTCATCTTCGCACCTCAGTGAGAATGGTATTGAAGTAATTCACATGACTAATATTTTGTACTCGCATTTCAAGCTTGGAATATTTTGAAGTTCTAAATTATATCAGGGACATCTATGACTAATATAAGATGCTAACAAGATATTAGATATCTTATAATTCACTCTAACTTATATACGGTATATTTGGTATATAATTGGTATATAGTACTATGGGACTTGCCAATTATATTTCACATTGTTAGAGCGTGTTTTAAACGATGGTATTATTTTTGTTATGTATTCAATTTAAATAAATTAGTTGATTATATTTCATTCTCGGACTTTCTATTATGCAGAATCAGAATTAAACATAGATTATTATATACATGTACATATTGATCATAGATGTCCCTGATTATATGGGACATGTAGAAGATTATCATAGATTTGAGTCCTGATGTCATACATATTCGGTTCAGTAACAGCACGACATTAATATGGATATTTGAGGGCAATAATGTAGGATATAAAGGAATCAAATTTTACATTCGAAAGTTTTATGAATGATGAAAAGTGAATAAGCCAAACTAAGTACGGAGGCGCTTTTTTGTTATTAAGTTATGGCAATTTGATCTTCTTGGTAATATGATAATATATGACCTTGTTTGATCTCATCGAAAAATAGCGGTATGTAAGTAGAATCATGCTTGTGATCATGCTTGAGAAAATACTCTTATTTCTAGGGCTGAGTATCAGCAATAGAAACCCATCGAATTGCTAATTTAACAAACATCACCTCTCCAATGTTATCATGACACGGTGGATTGGTAAAATACTATGCTTTCTTCTGCATCGCTATCATGATCAGTCAGTTCCGTGGTGATTTCCCCAAAAGTGCAAAAATTTGCTTATCTCACATATGGTACTGTGTCTCCCACGAGTTCATTTAATAAAATCGAAACTGCATACACATTGGGGATTCAATAAAAACTGAGTTGGTGTTCTACCTAATATGTCAGTACTTGCTGACTGGAAGTGAAAGTCTTAAAGCTTTAATCCTTACGTTGAATCAGCTTTGACTCTAACAGTCCAGCTTCGGATAGCTATGGTTCCGCATGACTTATTAACTCAAACACCTGACAGGCTCAGCTATCGCAGCGGTAACTTGGAATGCAGGATGCGACGATCATATCATGAAAAGTAGCGCTTTAAGATGGCGATAAATAACCTGAGGACATCGCCACCTGTGAAGATCTATATTTTGGCTTGGCAGGTGTCACTACAACGGCCGCCCTTCATGTCGGTGTGTAACCGATACATCTGTGGGCGCAAACTGCACGAATTCCAAATAATTTGATAAATCCCATTTCTATCGATGAATCTTCAAGTTCATCGAGACTGGGCAGGCGAAGATACTTCCCTAAAACAGTGGTGAGCAATGGATGGCTCGCGTGCCACTTGGTGGCCTGCCTGTCTGTACATATGGGAGGCCCGCCACCGCTTCTCATATCTTAAGTGGCCCACGGGCAGCTTTTTAAATCGCTGATGTGAAAACGGCCTACTCCAACTTTGACCTTCAAGATGTTCTTCTCAGGTTGAGGGATTTCTAGTCCGGGAGCTAGCGCGAAGTTGTGCAGGGAACGAGGTAGTACATAAAACTTTCACATAGCATAGTACACCTCTAACCTACTGCAAAAACTTCGCGTCTGCCGGATCAGATCATTTGCTTTTCAGAAATAGAGAGGATAACACAATCCTATGTATTTCCAATAGTAAAATTGTGACATTTAAGGTGTTGACTCCATTTTTTCGAATTTTTGCTCATAAAAGTTACACAAATTGGTATTTTGTTGAACTGGTTATTATAGAAATCATCTACAGATCCTGACCTTTCAAATGAGTTATCATTCAGTGACAGAGGATGAAGTAAAGTGTACAAACAGACACTTTTCGTTAAAGTATATCAACAATTTTCCTGAAATTTCTATGTTAAAATGTGCAGTTACACCAACGAAAAGTGTCTGTTTGTACACTTTACTTCATCCTCTGTCACTGAATGATAGCTCATTTGAAAGATCATGATCTGTAGATGATTTCTATAATAACCAGTTCAACAAAATACCAATTTGTGTAACTTTTATGAGCAAAAATTCGAAAAAATGGAGTCAACACCTTTAATGTCACAATTTTACCACTGGAAATACATAGGATTGTGTTATCCTCTCTATTTCTTAAAAGCAAATGATCTGATCCAGCAGACGCGAAGTTTTGCAGTAGATTAGAGGTGTACTATGCTATGTGAAAGTTTTATGTACTACCTCGTTCCCTGCACAACTTCCCGGACTAGCTCCCGGACTATTCCATTAGAATTTGGAAACTCACATACTAAAGCATTTGAGTGAATGAGCAATATGATGGCACAATTCCAATGCTCAAACCATGTTCCTTTAGTAATCATTTTCAGCATGAACGCAAGTGACAGAACCATCAAAGGCGTGAGTTTATGCCAAGTCACGTGGTGTCACTTGTTGAGCACGTTTCACTGTGTGTTAAAAAGCACCACTGCAATGGGCCAAAGTGCATAAAGTAGGCTTTGTAAGAGGGAATCAAAACGTATTGAAATATGCAAATTTTACAAGTCAACTTTTCTTTCAATTATATTCTTGCTAGATTGTGTTTACTGCTATGCCTATACATGTATATAATTTTGTACTAGACCGGCATTATCGTGAGAATTTCGTCATTGGAGACAATGCGCGGTTTTTTGGAAGCCGCTTGTGTTTGGGTAACGCATGTACACGTGGGTGCATTTTATATTGTGCGGCAGATAAGTGAATAGATGCCTGAAAAGTTGCAAACTACCTGCCACTGAAGGAGCAAAATGTCATAGTGAAAGACAATGATCATCATTATCTCTAAAAGATGTAAATGGGTCCACATTACCATTCAGATTCAAGAAGTGAATCATGAAATCGTGCCGATAAAAGCTGAATTAAAAACTTCAGCCAAGAAACACAATAAGATTTCAACTTTGCCATGAAAACTTGCATTAAAATGCGGTTCATGAAATTTCCTTGAATTTCCGTTTTATTAAGACACCTGTCAGCAAATGTTCATTCATTTGCATACCCAATAAGTTTCATGCTACTTTTAGGACCCATACAGGTTCCAAATCGCTAGTACATAAGCACAGGAATAATTTGTAAAAATTTAGCTTCTTAAAAAGAGATCAGATATTTTTGGATCGCAGGAGCGTAATCTCCGCGAAAAAAGAATATTTTCATATAAAATTTTATATATGCTGACATTTTTTTTGAGTCTCTACCTAATATATAATTACTCTATGCTTCCAGTGATAAGTTTCGAATAAGAGGCGGCCTTCGAGTTATTCATTAATGCCTACACAGCATATCAATGATATTTCAGTCGACCCTATCGCGTGCTAAGCTGCCAAGATAATTATAAAACGTGAAACAACACGTTCATTTTTCATGCCGTGACAATGGAGGAACGTCCGAAGCGTCGGTAACATATAATTTTGAATGATGCTCAGTTAGTCTTATTATTTTTGCTGGAAGTAAATCATTGGAAATTTTTTTCTCACATAGCGAAAATTCCATGGAAATCCATTGTTTCCAATCCACTTCGACTTGGAGATATGGACATAGCTTTTGAAATTCCAATCTTCTGATCATTTATCTCCTGAAATCAATGGCGTAGCTAGGCCGGCATTAACTACTTCAAAGGCCTAATTCATTAACAACCTTCTCATTTTTGCACCCTTACACATTTTCCATATTCTGCATCTTACATTACTACATTTTCCAGTAAACAATTTAAGTATAAAGCGTTCGATCACAGTTACACTGAATTACAAATTCACCGACAACCAAGTGTCTGACATGGGTCATTTCCTCAATCATTCTTCCCTGTGTTGTTGGAAATCAAAGTTCTATTCAGATAGCTGGCGAGAAAACACGTTTCTTGCTACAAAACTCACTTTCTGTATAAGCAAATATTAGGGTTGAAAAAGAACTATCCAGAGGCGTTTTAAAGTCAATAATACGCACGCAATACCTATTAGGGTCAATTGTTTGCTCCAGCACAATGGCTTTCTCTGCCACAGATTAAAAAATCAAATCAAGAGTGAGAAACAAATGAACATAAACGATAAGTGCTCCACTCAATAGACTAGGAAGCTTCGATAAGGCTGAAAAGATTTGCCGACGTGGAAATCATGAATAGAATTTTCTCCATTTTTGTGTATGCTTTATAGAAAGTTAAAGCTTCTTGCTTTGCTTAACGCTCAACCTTTAAGTACATTACACGTAGGCCTATTATCGATTTTCTTGACTACATTACCACGCTCACAGTAGGTTAGACGATCGTGCATGCACGATGATTTCTGCTCGGAATCGCAAATTATTGCGACAAGAAGATTTAGAATATTAGCTACATAATTTATTATTTTCATTCTTTTTAATGCTTCTGATTTCTCGTCTTTTTTATCAATTGCGAATTAATTATTCAAATGATATCTATGCATGAAATTGGTTGCAAAGCAGCGATTGTAAGTGGGGATGTGGAAGGACATTCCTAAATGTCTGTTATAGGATGGAAACCAAAATTATCATGCAGCAGGTCTACATAAGAGGCGGTAATCTACAGCAACATGACAAGCAGCTACTATGGCGCATCCAAAGCTAAGCCTAGAAAGTCAAGTCACCTTTATATAAGAATATTATATTACTTCTATGCATGTGTTGAAAGTTGATATTACCATAGCCCTCAGAGCACATGAGCATTATTTTTCAGTCCTTGAGGTCAACACTTTGCACTTCATGGTGAATTTTTATGCTACAAAGTATACCTACGTCATGGTTTTATTTTCTCTATGTATTATCTTGATTGTAATTACGTTAAATATCCTTGACAAGTATCTAAATCTAGCATTGAAACTCAGGAGCATTACAATGTGCTCAATTGAATCATATCGACCTAGTGCAGAATCAAAAATATCAAATTGGCAAACGATTTGTTATTAACACAATTATCAACATTACTTTGGTTTCTGTCAGATAGCTGACAATACTCGATAAAATTGACTCCATCGATCTTCGTATCTTCTACTACTAGCTTCATATCCTTTACTGCTGTTAATTTCCTTATTATCAATTCTGCGGTTATTTTCATTTTCAAGTCGCTATTTGGTTAATTGATATAAAGCAACAAATACTGGACACTAAGGTACAATGCTGTTCAAATTTAAATTCAAAAAGGCCATGGATAGAAATCATTATGTATTTCTAGGCATGGCCATAGACTTCTTATTACTTGTATGGCCAACAAATAGGACGCTAAGATACCTGACATCTAGATGAAGATGCATGCGTAGAAATAAATTACCTTCACTCGATTAAAAGTCCTTTCAGTACTCTGAGTGATATCGCTGTCTCGCTGCGCTCTATCGACAACAATATTGCTCCTCGTACTGAAAGTTGACTTTTCAATGCTATTGTAGACATAGAAATTGACACTATTTTAGAAAATCTACTGCTATCTGCTATGGCTGCACTCGATCACACTTTGATTGTTGAAACTGTACTGGTCAACTCAATGAAGACATATTGCCTTTCAAATGACAGCCTAAATCGTCGGCGCGTATAGCGCCACGCGAGGCTGATCATTTGAAAGGTAATATATGCGTTGTTAAAGGATGCTCATTTTAACTATGTCACGTTTTAAATAGGAGGGAAAATATCTTGTATTTCATATAAAATTTATACTTCTTAACAAATAAATATCTATTGCAAGAGAGCGCTAGATGACGCGTTGTTACTGACCTAAAATCTATGACATCAAAATTCCAAGATTTTGATCTGTAAAAGATTCAAATCTATGATAATTTTTTACATAGCACATGCAGCTCTGAACATTAAAGTATTGTCAAGCTTGAGATATCTACGAGTCCAAATTATGAACCATGGGAATCACGTCAATGCACTTTTCATTGGGAACGCGATGATGGACGGTCAAATGTTCCTGTCTCAATGGCATTATATGGCAAATCAGACGACCTTAATCATACAATTAAGACCTTCTAATTTTACAATCGGAGATATATGAATGACTTTTATAGAGAAATGACAGGCGACATCGGCTATCGACTGACAACCCTACTTAAGTCATCTTTAAGAGTAATGCTGCGTGCGAAGTACCGATTATGAAGCAGGATTGTTAACGCGATAATTTACAATGCGATGCTGAAAACTGAACGCTAAATTGTTCTTCTTCAAGAATCGGAAAATTAATGAATCAGTGACATTCTTTATTATTTCAAATTGAATTTTGAGACTTATGTTGGGAAATCAAAGTAAAAAATGCACCCTCAAAAGAAAAAGAGAACATTTTGCGAATGCATAAGAATCAATTCTAAGGTAGAAAGGAGTAGCGTCTTTCAATATGATGAGTGAGCGTAAATGCAATGTGGCTCAGTGTCAAAGCTATATCCAGGGATCTATGGATAACCATAACTATCTATGGTTCATAGACATCCCTGCCATGTCACACAGCTCGTACTGTATTTCCGGTAGGTAAGCGACATTACTAAAAGTGCCATTAAGTAACACTACAGAAAATCTGTGGTGTCATTATGATATTTGCCTCAGGAAAGATAGATGCATGTTATCAAGAATGATTTTTTTCGGTGAAAAGACATACGCATGAAATAATATTTTGAGGGTCTGTTTGGAAACTTACTATGAGACACAAAAGCTGATCCCATTGAATGCCCCTTTTCCATCGCTCTAGCTTATGTATGGTCTCTAAGGTGTGCATTTTGAACAGTTACTTTGAATTTCTTTGTTGCATTTCATAGTTTTTATCGGTGGCAATACTTAGTTAATACGACAGTATTTGGGCACAAATGGAAAATTTAGTTCTCAAATAGTAATCGCCGGGATCAAGATGAACACCGTGCATATTCTATGAATATATTGAATGAACATGAAACTCTCTTAGCAATAGTTGTGAAAAAATGCCTTGGCTCATTGTAAATACTTCAAAAGCAAGGGAATGCCAAGTTATTAGTTTTATAACTAATGCACTAATATACACTAATATTTAATTTTCATGAAGATAGTTTCGTGAAGAAGACGGAAATTAATTGGAATTTATTTGCTATAAAACTAATATACGTCAAATTGGCATTCCCTTATTTTTGAATTAATAACACTTAACAATAGATTTATTTCATCAAAAATCGTTAAATGGAAAACAGAAATCGACATAGTCATAGATATTCAACAATGGATGATCATGTCAACTGCCGGTGAATTACTTCTTATTAATCCGTACTTCCTGTACAGCTCATGAGAAAACAATTTTATTAATCACAATTTACAATTTGTCAAATTCATGAACTCATTTGCCAAAACTGAAAGAAAGTTCAGGAACGCACTTCTCAAAATGTCGCAGTTACAGTATGATCTGTAGCCTACTCGCTGTCCAACATTTCAATCTCGATCCGCTCAGTCACATCACTTTTCATTTCGCCAGCGCATCAGGCTGCAATGGGCGTGAGCTTCATCAGTGGCATATTCTCAGGACAAGGGATATCATCACTTGTAATGATGGCTGGCACGCGATCCCTATTTGCTCCACCCTGCTTTGCATTAACTCCTGCGCGACCGCCATTTAGTGGTGGGGATAGTGTTGTAAGGCCGAATTGCTCTTCCTCTCTGTATCGGAAGTGCATCAGGGACCTCAACCACTTGATAGCCCATTGTCGGTGGACGGGCGTCATCATCGCTTTGAGGCGCTGATTTTCTCACAGAGTGTGTATCATAACAACGGGTAAATGTAAAAGACAAGAGAGATTGAACCTTGTGGCTTGTTAGGAAAGTGACGAAGTCTTTTGTGAGGAGAGAGTGTTTGGGAGAGGAGCAACAGTAATTGTAAGTTGAATCATTAAGAGCGGTTTATGGATTATAGATTGAGTACTGACTGCACTGATTTATGGATTAACTATGCCGCCATTGAGGTTAGATAGCTGTTGGTTCGAGTGAATACATTTCATATCGACAGCCATGATGACAAAGGAGGAGCGACACGAAGAGGCTCAAATTGAAGAGATAATTTCATTCAATTTCTGCTGCAAATCCTTCTCAAGTGAAAAATGCGCATTTAAAAGGAACTAACAGACAAGTTCTTTATGAGAAGAATGCACCGAGACGAAGTCTCCGGCCGGATAGTTCAATAGTGTCGGATGAGGACCAGCTCGCCGCCTTTCAACTTGATCATCGCTCACAAATTCCCAATGACAATCTTACATAAAAGTCTATTGACAACCAGTCTTATTCAACACGATATCTGTGATAAGGGATTGCAAATACTTGATAGGGAAAATATGAATTCATTACAACATTAACAACCAATTTAGGAATATTTGGATTGACTTCTTGAGTTCCAATCCAAAGACAGTGGAAGTGGAAGATATAAAGACTTCAATCTCGTGTGAAATTTGGAAACTAAAAGCATCTACATGTATGATGAGCGAAAATATCTATGATAGCTCCTATCCTCTAATGTATAGAAATTGTCCGATATCTTCTTTTAGGACATAGCTATTTTCTTGAGAGAACAGCCCGAGAGCAGCATGGGATGGGCAGATAGCTAAAGGAGGAAACGTTTATTTCCTCTCGAATGAATGTAGCTATTCATGTTGTGACTTACTTATAGATGTCTATTGTTCATTATAAGATTGATGATTGTATCGCGAAATCTATGAATGAGTAAATCAAGGAGCTGTATTGATATCTTGGTAGTCTCTGTCTAATCATAACTTGTCTATGGACTTCTATGATTTGTCCTGTATAGGAATCTTCATTGAAAAAGTTAGCTGCTGGAGGAAAAGAGGAAAAATTAACTTTCTCATCCCGTGGGATACATGGGAGAGATATCTTTTCACTCGCTCACAAAATGAAAAATTAGTTGTTTCCAAAAGTTTGATGTGCAGAGATGGGGAAGTTTTCCGTCTTTGAATTTGGTCCAATTCAATGGTCATGGGTCCACACATGGTTTTTCGGTCATAAGGGCAAGTCATCGGCCGCAGTAGATCTCAATTGGTCATGCAATGGCAGGTCATCGGCCCGCAGTGGGTCTCTCTGTCACAGAAGGACAAGTCATGGGCCCGCAGTGGGTCTCTCTGTCACAGAAGGACAAGTCATGGGCTCGCAGTGGGTCTCTCTGTCACAGAAGGGCACGTCATAAGGGCACGTCATGGGCCCGCAGTGGGTCTCTCTTTCACAGAAGGGCACGTCATGGGCACGCAGTGGTTCTCTCTTTCACAGAAGGGCACGTCATGGGCACGCAGTGGTTCTCTCTTTCACAGAAGGGCACGTCATGGGCACGCAGTGGGTCTCTCTGTCACAGAAGGGCACGTCATGGGCACGCAGTGGGTCTCTCTGTCACAGAAGGGCACGTCATCGACCTGCAGTAAGTCTTTCTCCCATGCAAGGGCACGTCATCGGCCCGCAGTAGGTCCCTCGCAGGCGCGTACCCAGGATTTTCGTTCGGGGGGGATGATATTTGAATACTGACCTCAAAAAATTTAGAACTTGTATGAATAGACCTAATCGATTTAGCTGCATGTGATTTACCTGTTGAATCAAGCCAAATCAAATATCATATACACTTGCGCTCAAACAATACAAAAATCTGTAAAACTGCGTTCAAAATATATTAAAGGAATGTAAATACATATAATAGTACCGTTACATGCATATCTCTCATGCATTCATTAGCCTATATGTATTCAATAGATATTATAAAAATGGATGAATAAAACGGATAATAATATGATGCAAATTTATTCTATCAATCGCAATCGAGAATCAAATATTGTCGCATGTTCCTGTACAACGGAATCGCAACACAACATAATGTCCTTTTGAACGGCCAGAAGTGCGAGTCCGTTTAGACGCCTTTGGTCCATCATTGCCCTATGATGGGTTTTAAGTAAGCGAAGCAGGCTGAAAGATCTCTCAGCTGTACATGTTGTCACTGGGGTGACCAAAAAAATGGTTAGGAGTTTATGTACATTTGGATAGAGATCCTTATCACATTCTCTCAGCGCCTCCGTCAAGCTGAGCTCCAATCGGTTGGACGATGGCTGTTGTCGCCAAAAGTCTTGCCAGCGTTCAAACTCTGCCGAGCAAGTTGTAGGGCTCTCTAGAAAGTACCGGTATTCAGTAAATGCATCCCGGGCTATCGAGGAACTGTCGGCATCATTGCAATAGGCAGGCAGCAATTTCGCCATTCGCATTGCTGTCTTCGCCGATACCGAGAAGCGCTCCTTGAATTCACTGACCATCAGGTCTAAGAGCTTGTACCAGACGTTCCGTCTATAGTAGTCGAAAGCCGTTTCCGCCTGAAAGGGAAAATCTGGGTAAACCCTCAGGAATAGGTGTGAGGCGTCTGACTCTCCAATGTACCTCTAATAGGCTTATGTGTTATATTACTCAGCTAATTTAACTTATTGGAAAAATCGGGCTTTAGGCTATCCTATCGTAAAAATCTATCATGGAGCTGTATTGCAATGAGGGTTCGTAGTCATTGGTAATCGACAAAATTACACTGGCTCAGGTAGAAATAATTATACCGTATGCACATATGAGTCAAACACCAAATAGTCCACTGACTACTGTGTTAGGCCTAACTGTGGCCTAACTAAAGGTGTTGAATATTTCATTTACCGACAATAAAATCAAAACTACATCTGCATACTGAACTCTTCGCCCACTTTCAAGAAATATCAACAAAGATACATTAAATTCCGACCTAGGAACTTGGAGGGGAATAGGATTAACGACTTTCACATATTTGTCGATGACATAATCACCTGCCTCATACCCATACCCGTGTATCGTGAAGGATGAAAAAGGAAATTTGATCAACAGTCAAAATTGATAGAAACTTATAGAAATTTATAAGGTATATATTCAAGTGTTAAATCAAGTATTACTGGTCTGAAATTGAGTATTTTTATTTCAAAATAAAGGATGATTTATTAATTTTTACGAAAGCCGACACTCGATATTTTCACATGCTCAGTATGCCTAAGTTTCTCCCTTTTTCATACCACTTAGAGTTTCGAATTTCGTGGGGGGATGCATCCCCCTGCATCCCCCCTTCGGTACGCCACTGGTCCCTCGGTCATGCAATGGTAGGTCATCGGCCGACAGTGGGTCTCTCTGTCACAGAAGGGCAGGTCATGGGCACGCAGTAAGTCTTTCTCCCATGCAAGGGCAGGTCATCGACCTGCAGTAAGTCTCTCGTGGATGCAAGATCGACTGATCATGGACCCACATGAACCCTTGTTGGTCGTCTCGGTCCTGTTTTCTGCTTTGTTTCTATGTTTATCATCAAAACGTTGTTAAAAATTGTGTTGTCCTGAAGAATCCCTTCATTATTTTTGACCTCACCTTTTCCGTCTATCATTGCAACATCGACAATGCTTGCAACATAAAGGACAAAGTGTGGACAGTTCCAGGTGATGATGAGGAACTTTGTATCATTTTAAATGATGTTATTTTCTTCCGCAGTTGAAGTGTGAACACCGCTTTCTTCATCTTTCCTTGTTCTCAATGACTGGTGCCATTTTTTGCTTAGTAATCGCTGCGCTGACACGTGCGCTAATCCTAAGGGACAGTCGTGGGTCAGAATCGCAACACCGGGGGTCGAAAAGGTCGAAGAGACATCGACGTTGGGTTGTGGTCCTGATTACATCATTTGGGCTTCCATCATTCTAATTGCAGATCATTAATTAGCCATTCTTTGTCAGAGGAACTCAAAACTCACGCTGCATTCTGGGATTCTGACTACGATCAGAGGTCAGCAAAAATTGATTGCTGAACAAAAAATCAAATTTGTAGTCGAGATTAATTAATTGTGATTTTGAAAATACATTATTGCAATATATTGAAGCAACTGTGCATCTGAAACCAGCTGTAAATAAAGCTGTACGTGATTGTGAAACAATACATTGCAAAAGGTCATTGAAGCTGGGACATTCCCATAACGATGTCTACATGTTTCATAATTTTAATAAACTTATAGTTAATAAGACTCAAGGTTTGTCCTTAAGAGGACAGGTGGTGCGTTCCCACCGGCAGACATTAAACGTTCAAGGCGCGTCAAACTTTTGACTATCCTAGGACTACATTTTAGAGCCAAACTTGACGAGATCGGTGTGGAGGACCTTCCCACTAGTCCATTTTTCACTCAGCGCTTCTAAAGCGGGGCTGGACCTTACCCCTAATGGTCCTCTGACTTGTGATCCTCGACAAATGCATGAATGCATGAAGGTCTTTAAGCACAAAGACTTGACGGATCTGATTGCGTGCCGGGCGGACCTACCCGGGGGTCCATAACATAGCGCTATACGGGCTGGACTTCACCCTTAAGTGTACGAGATCGTACAAGGCCGCTTAACAAGTGATCTCCTTGGTCAAAGTTTCAGGCTCGATTGATTAGGAACTTATATATAAATAGACACTTAGTAATCACCATGTCAACCCCATGGAGACCAGTAACCGACACAGTCCATTCATCACACTAGGGTAGTTAGCGATAAAAAAAAAGAACAAACGTTAAAACAAATAAAACAATAGCCAGTCGTCAGCAGGTACCCGCCTGGTTGCGTTTCGGCCCCTCTACCTGAACGCTCAAGCCCAGGCGGGCGGGGCCCCGCATAAACTTATATGCGGCTGGCATTCTAAAATCAATACAATAATGATATGTGTAATAATAAGTAATACTGATAGTAATAGTAAAAACAAAAACAAAACAACCGCAAAAGACGGATACATCCAAAACAAACTAAAATATATGTGTGAAATACTGAAATGGTATAACCAATAAAAAAAATGTTTAGAAAACAGTGTTAATTATATTGTTTAAAATGCGCACTGCGATGTCAGCTGCCTGGCTGAGAAATATTCAAACTTGACTAGAAAATTGTTATGACCGGTTAGGATTTTCTCAGTACATGCCTTCATTTTAGACTTACAATATCCTCTGCTGCTCATCACAAAAAGTGTCATATTAATTCGTTTAATTAGATCTTCAAGATGTGAGCAGATGCGACAATAACGTAAAACCTGGCCGGCAAATACATTAATTCCCATGTTATAAGGTATTGCACTGTCTGGAAATGTCAACAGAACAACAGGGAAATCAAAATCTTCCACTTTATGATATATTGAGGTTCGAAGACCGTCACTACTAGATTGGAGTCTCACATCGAGGTAAACAACGGCTTTGTCATTGACTCCGTTTCTATCTGCAAGAAGCTCCATTGGGTAAATTTTCGGAATTAAGGTATTGAAATGCTTGTAATTTATTACGCATATATCGTCTATATATCTCGAAGTGTTTGACAATAATTTAGCTAGTCCAAACTTTTTATTTTTAACCAATTGTTTCATAAAAGCAAATTCGCAATTTAACAGAAACAAGTCGGCAAGTAAAGGACTGCAATTCCCTCCCATTGGTACTCCTCGAATTTGTCTGAACACGTAACCGGAAAAAGAAATGTAGACTTCAGACACTATAAAATCAATAGCCTTCTTAAAAGAGTCCACGTCATAACAAGAATACCCCTTATATTTGATTTTGGAGAAAAAAAAAAAAAACTAAATAGAATATGAATTAGAAATATGAAAGAGAATGAATAGAATATGAATAGATATATGAAATAGAAAATGAATATGAAACATAACTGAATTAGAATATGCAATAAAAATAATAAGCCTTTATTAAATCAGGAAGAAATCATGACGATGATCAACAGATTTTCATGTGATGAGGGAAACTTCACAAGGAGGTTTTGAAGAAAACAGATTTCCAGTAAAAATCAATCCTGTCTATATTAAAAACTCCATATAGACCGGCAGCCAGAACGAGCTTCTATAGGGAATGAGGCTGAAAATGAGACTTTCACAGAATTATGAACACCTTATGCCTTCTATCTACACGTCTACCGAGTTCTATTCATGGGGTTATGCCTCCACCTCTTGAGTATTACGTGCACAAGGATATTTCTGACCGGCTACGTTGTCCAGCCAAGAAGTTCGACACTGCGTATTAAATAGATTGTGAAGAATGTAGTTGGAAATATGTAGGAGAAACGAAGAGACCGATCGAAATGAGAAGGAATGAACATCAGAAAGCAATACGGGAGACGGATGTTAACCACTCGGAAATGGCCAAGCATGCAACTGAGGCCTCCCACAGGATAAACATGGATATGAAAGAACTTTATTATGAAGAAGGATAAAGGAAGCATTGTAGACTAGGAAACGGAACAGTCAATGTATTTGTGGACATTGGCCATCTGTATGATGAGATTCCTTGATGTGCCGCTTTTATATACTCCCCGTTACACTGCCCTAAATTTTAATTCTTTTAATGTCCCGTTGGCGTTTTCATGCCATGTCCACTTCTTGGCATACTGTCATAGATATTTTGACATTTGTATGTTGGGATAATCAATGTCATTGCTTTGCAAATGGCCAGTGGTGCTTGACCGAAAAGCGCTCTAAATAATAAAATAGTTTTCGATCGATCGAACGAACTGGTATCCTCAAATCGAACAATGAGAATATCGCCCAACCACCTCTTATACCAATGCATCGATTATGTTGAATCTGGAAATGTTAAATGATAATGACAAGCTTACGCTCTTCAAGACTGAAGCTCACTGTGCAGGTTCGCTTGAGTCAGCGGTTTGAAGCGCGATAGTCCTAACCAAGCTCCTTCTGATTGTCCTAATTATGAAACGAATTCGATACTGACATCATAAATTTATTTGTATATTAGAAATCGATGCGGCAAGCGATGTTTACACAAGGAATATGACATACACTCGTAGAAAGCAAAGAATACCTGAGACAATGTACTTCGATGCTGATGTAAGTCATAATAAAATGCAAAAAATGAAATGCAAGAGAATAGTAAAAGTGACACAGAGAAGCTGGAAAATCTAAATTTTCATCGATCATATAAATTATTAAATTAAGGAATTAATAAAGAAACACCGTGCCAGATGTTCATTCAGTTCTATGAACAGGGAGAATAAATCTACCAATAGGTCTAAACTCCTGTTAAAAAGTCATACAATATAATAATTAATAAGTCACGCATGATTTTCTTTAAAAGGCGCAGGGACAGATCGTCACGTCTCGTTTGCAAAGTAGGCAAACATTCAGCAACACAATGTTTTCCACACACGCTTCGATGAAATCGTTTTTGAGATGAATTGAATCTAGATCATCGATTAATTGACATTTAAATGCAATCAATAATCAATTAAAAATGTAAAAATGGATTTTCTTTGTGAATTAATCAATTGAAGTTTGATTTTTCAGGCAATCAATTAATTTAGTTAGTAGGCCTATTATTTCACGACAATTAATTACACACTTCAAGTCTTTTGGTGATCGCTTGTAGCCAAAAAAAGGCAACGACAGTGTCACCAGATTTCTTCTCCTCAGCCTCTTCGAATGATTCTCAAACAATCGCTTTGTAACCACAAAACTGAGTGTCCTATTACATCACAACTGACCTTTCTCCTCAAGATGACGTCACACACGACGCGTTCGGCCGTGAAACTGATGATGAGACGTCTCTCTGACCCTCTAACCCCTCTGCCGTGCTCGAAGACGTAGTTGTGAAGTGACAAAGTGTCCCCTCTCAAGGGATAGCCTCTCGTGCACGTGCACTGACCCCCGTCAGGCCATCGCGCAGACAGACATGATTGATGAGGATTGGACATGAGTCACTGCAGATGACCGAACATGTCGCTGCGATGTCTTATCGTGGTGGACGGCATGTAATGATGATAACGGAACTCGCCTAACCTTAATGAGGCTCCTCGCTTGTCAAGATATGGGAAATTATAGCCGGCGAGCGTTTGAGGACAAACTGATGAAGTTAGTCACCCTGAAGATTGGTCTTCCTTTCTTCCAGCGACTGTTATCTCCCGGAGAGAATTCAACCAGACTGTGGGAAATGATCGTTAACGAGAGCATAAAAGAAAGCTTTTCAAAGTTTTGTAATTTGATGATTTTTATAACGACAGGAAGGTTTTTATTATATTCTGAAGGTTTGTGTCATTTCCTGAGGAATCTTATGACATCTTGAAGTTTTTTCATATTCATAATGCCTGTATTTCATCCTATAAGTCTTTATCAATTCTTTCTGAGGATTTGTGCAACATCCTTTAAGTCTGTACAAAATTCTGAAGTTTTATTGCATTCTGAAGGCTTGCATCATATTCTGAGAAATGTTATGGCATCCTAAAGGATTGTGTTTTCTGCTCTGAAGGGCTGTATCATATCTTTAAGGTATGTAAGCAAGTAAGTAAGTAAATTGTATAATTCGTAAATCATTGAAAATCAAGACATACATGCACATTTAGATACTGTTTGGGTACATAACTTCATTGAAGAAAAGATAAATAGCGTCATAGTGCATAAATAATGTAAATTGACCGAATAAGCATTTCCGGAAAAGAGATGTACAAAGCATTAATTGGTAGCCGCATTGTTTGATAACATTATGCTCCTTAGAAAAAAGGAGTTTCGCCTTCTGGATGAATGACAGGGAGGCTGAAGAAACCTACCCGAACGGGATGATCTTAATGGGCAAAGGGTATGAAGAGGATGCGCTGGGTTATCAGAAATCGTGAATATGGCTGATGAGTTACGACGAACTTGTAAGTCCTGGAGTGAATTGCACTGGCAATTATCAACACAGATGAGTCAATGACCCCTGCGTTGAATTCCAGATAGAATGATTTCTTCCTTAGCCAGCTTACCAACCATCAGTCAGTATGTATTACATCCCTAAAATTTGTGTTGTGTTCAAAGGTTGAATGCCTCATTGTCTGTAGTACTCTAAATTTCGAGTAACTCTCTCACAGGATTCTCGAGTCTCTAGGATTCCATGCTGCATCATAAAGGCTTGCTTTTCATCCAATTTATACTTGATTTGGTACATTTATTACCTCCATCATTTAATTATGAATTAATTTGATCCATGTAATTTGATCTGAATTAATTTTAGTCTGACCTTGCTTGAAGGACACCATCAATCTAAACCACCTATGTCGCGATTAGAGTGATTCTATCACCTATAGCTAATAAAAACCATTGAAGCCACTGAAAATCAACTAACTCTACTGATTTATACTCAATGGGTTTTACCCACAACAATATTGATATTGCTATAGCAATTTTAGCACCCATTTTTTATCAAAACTGATAACAGAGAAAAATCATAGGACATTGGCTCCTGTTCACAACTGAAGTATCGCTACGTAATGGATTGTTGAAGATGCTGTGTGCCCTTTCAATGTCTGGCCATATTGGCTCTAATGACAAGTTGGTTGCTACATAGATATCTTTCCTCTCGGGACTCGGCAGACATCAAACCAGGCTTGCAAATACACCTTGGGAGCGTACAAAGCCTCATTGGATTACATATTTCCTTGACTTTTCGCCTCGATTCGATTCGTGCAGTGGACGAGATACAGGCGCTCAAGTTGAACAGTTGCACCTTCGGTCGTCGTGTACACGAAAAAGTTGTCTCACATCCTTTGTATTCCGAGCGCAGTGGAACAAACTCGGCAAATCTTGCTTGCGGGACAAATGGAGAAAAAGGAGTGGCGATATCTTATGTGGCTTTTGTCTCATAATTTCTCGGAACAAGGATGAAATTGAAGCATTGAATTGACAAATTGTGACAACTTTGCTTCATTGAACATGTCACGTTCGGGTAATTCGGTCGTAAATGCAAAACTGAACTACACAGCTTCTCGTTTTCCATCCCTTTCTTTTATTTTTTTTCTTCTCTTCTTTCTGACGCCTAAATCGGGCCATCACGTCGGTTGCCAAGTTCTCGAGGGACTTGGACTTCTCAGCCCTCTTGAAGGATGAACCGATAGCATAGTTGAGGACACGAGGCGATTATCCTGCCTTGCCCTGAGGTTTCCTTTCATGATGATTAAGTCAACAAGTCAGAGCAATTATATGCCAGCAGGCACATGTGACTGGACGATCGGTCTAATTTTTTAGTCATTTTATCATTAACATTATTATATAAGGTCGCGGCACAGCCGAGAGAACAAAGCTGGAGCGTTAAACACCAATGAAAATCCTAGAATTGCACATATAGCTGATTATAATCCAATGATGTGGTCGTTGACAAGCGTATCTAAGTGAAAATATGCGCGATTTTCGTGCCACATTTAGTCACTATTGACACTTCCATTCTTGAGATTTTTCATCATCAATCTCTACGGTATGTTTGATATAGAACATGAGTTTCATGGAGGTCGACTTGTTAGATATCTATGTTCTCTAGAGCGGACATGAAACATCTCCTACATGCATTCGACGGAAACAGAATGAATTCAAAAGTTATCTGTGAATGTCTCGTTTGGCGTTCATCAATTTGTGTTGACTCATACAGTAAAAATTTTCATATGTATATCAAAAAATTCAGCATTTTGCGGAGATTGCGTTCCTGAGGTCTAAAAAGTATCTGATTAATTTTTGAAGCAATGAATTCTTGCAAATTATTCCTGTTTTTATATACTAGTGATTTGGTACTTAAGATTTTGATTTTTAAGTAGTATGAAGCTTATTAGATATCAAATAGTATGAAAATTTGCAGACAAGAAACTTAATTAAAATGAAATTAGGTTGGCTATCAAGGAAGTTTCAATGCAGCATTATAATTTAAACCTTAAAACAAAAACTGAAAGCTTATTCTGCTTGCTGTCTCATTTTTCAAGATTGTTATATTAGAAAATTAACTTAATGGCTTTTGATGACACTTGTCCACATTATTGACTAACTATGATAAAATCATTGTGCAGAATTAATTGATAAATGGTTGGAATTATAGGTACTCGATAGGAATTCTATTTCATGCATGTGGATTGATTCAATTTTCTTATATGATCTTATGATTTCATGATTCACTTAATTAAGTTCTATTTTTTATCTGAATTTTACAGCGGACCTTTTATGTGTATTTATTGAAAGTATCTGTGATCATTGTCTTTGATTTTGATATTTTCCTCGTTCAGTATCAGGCAATTTGCGAAATGATCATGTCTAATGAATAGAAAAGAAAATTCTTGACAAACTGGTAAACAATGTGTGTGTTTTATAGCATGAACCTAGTGTCTTCTATGAATCCGAAAGATAATTCATTCACAGCGATTATCACTTTAGAAATAACATGGCCAATCATTAAAGATCATGGACGTTGTCAGGAATTTCACAGGGGGGAGCAGTGGACCTATGGAAAATATGCTTAGGTGCCGATTCCATGCGGCAGGGGGTTGCACTCCACAGAATAATGCTCATGAGATAGCTTTTTTGGTCATCCTAGAATTCCATTCAATTCTCGACAGACGCATTTATCTACATGTCTCACTCGGTGATTTATGCACAGTTATTCCAGGAAAATTAGGCAGTGGATCGATTCATCCTGACAATCTTCCAACATAGTGATTGAGGGTAGCAGTCGTCCGTGCCCAAATATTGATGGTTTGAGGAAGTTGGTTGCACCTCACACGAAAGAAGAGGGTGCCCTATTTGATCCTACTTACTTCGGAACTGACAGATGTAGAAAAGAGTTATGGCACCCATTTTACCAGATAAAAGTCATAGGACATGGCCGCCTCTTCACATCTGAACTAACGTTACGTAAAGGATTGTAGAAGATTCTGGGTGCCCTTTTCATGTCTGAAATAATGCTATATAGAGGGAAAGGAGATGCTATGTAGGCCTACGTTTTTTACATCTGAACTAACAATGCATAAAAGACTTATTTATAGAAGATGTTCGGATGTCTTTACATCTTAACTTACAGCATCTTCAAAATTATGTATGCCCCATTATCCAGGCCTAGAAATATGACTGGTGTTCTTTGAACTTCATGTAATTTGCATGCGGATGATTCGCATGTGTTTAGCAACGATATCTCGCGACAACTGACCAATTATCGCCTCGGCCTTACTAACGGCCTTGGCAATTAATTGTTTTGTCGTCCCTCGTATCTCTGCTAATCACATAAAATCTTTCTCCATCAAAATGTACGACAAAAATTCCTGGATATCTCCTATCATTTATACGAACCATAGATTCCGAAAAGGCATGTAGCAATTTCCAACAGCTAGTGCTCTCTTTTATTTCTATGTTCTGTCTGTATTCCCAACACGTATTGCTTGACCCATACATTACGTTCTATGTTAAACAGTGACATGCCTATCATGCTGAGCTTCCATGTTGCTCTGTGTTTTGTTTCTCCACTTCGAAAATCGCTTCTCATTCTCTCTGCTTTAATTTCTCATATTCGATAGTTGGACATGAGCCTGATAGCTTCGTTGGTGAGGCTGCTGCTGACCGCGAGGACGAAAACGATGGCGCCACTTTCCTGTCGGTGCATCAGACGCGAGGAGGTAAACAATAGGAGACAGTGCTGTTGAACTCGGTAGCTAATCGTATTTTTTCTCTTTTCTTCGATCATGTATTTTGTCATGATGCTATTCATTGCCTGCTCCCCCCTTGTGTCCCTTGCATTTTCATTGTCCTCTCTCTTTTACTTCATTGCTTCTGCATGTCCGTACTTCTTCAAGCTATCCATTGTTCATGAATAAAACTTCCACTTTCGTTCCGCCTATCTATACGTCGAACTCTACAATTCGTTCCGGTTAACTCCCTCTTGCATTCTCTTACAATCTCTTCTGATATTCGGGCCTGGAACACATCCAAAAATATCATTCGAACACAAATTGATGGCTAAAGTAGGGCATTGTTGATATTCAAGGGCAGGGATTTATGTAGAGAGAACGGGAATGGATTAGCCAAATGTGAACTTTGAGCACAATATCCGCTTTTTCGATGAATTTGGAAATTATTGCTTGCGTGCATGTGACTATGATTGAAGAAATGTGTCATGCGAATTGTTGTTAAATCTATCTGGCCAATGTCATTTCCCGCGTAATAACAGCTTCTGATGTTGAAAATAGAGTGAAGTGGTTTTCAACGTCAACTCATTAGACGATTATTTGTCAGACCTTATGCTCTATTATGGTATTCCATAGAGTTCGAACTTCGAAGTAGTCGCTGTGCTCTGAGTTCTAAGCTCTACTCATGTTAAAGGGTATAGCTACATTCGTCGACACATCGATTTCACTTCGTTCGCTCTACCGTTTCAACATCGTGTAGACGACGTAGGTATTTATCAACAGAGTTATAATCAAATGTAGTTGCATAAACATTTTCTGTAGCCAGTCTGCTCTATTGCAGTATATATTTTCGTATTATCACAGGTGCAGGCAGATACGGTCAAGCAATTGAGCGGTAAGCTTGGGCTTATGCAGGCTGTTGAACGGTGCTTACGTGTTCGGGGAAGCTATTGGGGGAATACGTGCGGATTCAGATACAATACTGAGTAGTGCGCTTAGATATGAACAGGCTGTTTGAATGGTACGTGTGGTTTCGGGAAAGCTATTGAGCAGTGGGTGTGGGTTCTGGCAAGTTATTGAGCGGTGTGCATGGGCTTGGGCAAGCTATTAAGGGAAACGTGTGGGTTCGGGTTAAATTTTGTGATGTGCGTGCGAATTCAAGTGAGCTTCGCTGGTGTGCGAACGTGTTTGACTAGGCTTCTCAAGTATACGTGTGGGTCCGATAGGCTTCGAAGCGGACAGAATTGTACGGATAGGTTTCTCATTGTTTCTGACAGGTTCGGGTAAGGCTTCGCAGGCGTAAGGGCGGGTTCGGGTAGGTTTCTCAGATGTGCGTGCGAGCTGTGACAGTCTTGAAAGGAGCACCAGCAAATGCAGTTAGGCTTCTCATGCTTCTCACAGACAGGTAGTGGCGGGTGCGGATGGTCGAAATAAACTGCCCACAGGTTTCTGACTGAGACACCAATCATTTCCATAGAAATCCAACCGCCATTCGGTAGAATAAACCATTCATTGGAATCTTTAAGAGAAAGCTCTTTCTTCCACTCCTGATAGAAAAACGAAGTAATTTTCTTCTCACTGAGTTCACTCAATATCGTCTCCCCTCATTTTGCTTTCATTCTTAGCATTTGTGAACCACAAACTTTGTTGACTTTGTCTCCGACTTCTCCCTCCCCCTCCTCCTCTCTCCGACATCTCCAATGACCCAAAGTTGTACACAAGTTTGGACCGCAACTGTCGTCTCGTCCTGAGATATTCGCTGTCTTTTCAACTTCTCCACTTGTTCTGTAACTGAAGCTTCAGGGAGGCACAACCTCATCCGGGGAGGGAATCAATCGTGCCGGTTCGCTTTCCCAATTTGTCGCCGCCTTTCTCTCTCGCAGAGACACACGTTCTCCGGAATGTGACAAAGACGTCAGGAAGGAGATGGCCGCGTCACTGTCTTAAGAAACAATGAGGAGAAGAAATTGGCGCCTCAAATATTAGAATGAGGAGTTGTGGCCCTCATGGGACCAGTATGGGCCAAACTGAATGTCCCGATGACCCAAAATTTACAGTCAATGCCGGTTTGACGCCGTTTGCGGGAGATGAAGCCAGAGTGGACATTCATGGGGCCAGTGTGGGCCGAGCTGAAAGGCCTGATGACCCAAGATTTGCGAGGTGCGGGTCCTGTTGGGCCAAAGTGAATGTCCTGATGACTAAAGGTTATAATATACAACCAATGCCGGTTTGAACGTTTGACGCCATGTCCGTAAGATGAGACCAGGGTGGGCCCAGCTGAATTGCTGACGACCCAAGGTTACACGGTCAGTCCCACATGGACGGTATGTGCGGGAGATGCGGTCAGGTTGGGCCATAGTAAATGGTATGATGATCCAAAGGACATACAATCAGTGCCACTTAGACGTAAAGTTCAAGAGATGATGACCCAAGGTCACGCAATCAGAGCGCTTGGGCACGAGTTGCGGGAGATATGGTCATATTGGGCCAAAGTGAATGACCTGACAACCAAAGATTATACAAGAAGTGCCACTAGTCCTGGAGATAGGACCAAGTTGGAACACAATTGGTCAGGTTGCACAAACTAAGTGACCAATCAGTTATGCAATCAGTGACGCATGGACTCAATGAGCAGCAGATGGGGCAACATTCACATTCACACCTCGTCTTTCTTTGGATGAAGTGTTGGACGAATTCAGTCATTCTCCAATTTACAACGGTTTCTAATTGCCACCACTGAATCTCATTACTTGGGAGTTCATTGAGTGCTTCGTTAATGAATTATTCACATTCTCAGGAGGCAGCTAACAACCTTCCAATGGCCTTCGAACCCTCAACCTCATGACGTGCCTACACTGTGCAGAACTTGCATTGAAAAGAGAATTGTAAGAATGCCTTTGAAGTTTCACGGTGAAGAATTCTCGTCCATGTTCCGCCCCGCTCTCATGTCACTCGAAATCTTCTGTTTTGTCTTTCTTTCAGCGAGAAGAAAATTCTAAACTTTCTAATTCTCTCACTAGCATCTTGAAGTTCCGCCTTCTTTATTCCCAGCACCTCCTCTCACAGCCCCTCCTCCTTGTCCGAGCACGTGAGAAGAGCTACAGGTGCGCTGGGACACTCGGCTTGGACGGTGGACGTGCTTTGGACGTTATCTCACCCCGGAACTGATCCTCAATACCTCTCAAACCGCCTTCCGTCGTCCAAAGTGCCGCCGGGTGACACAAACTGCCGCGGACGTTGAGTTCAAATCATTCGGCGAGTTGAAAGCAAGCTGGTCACCGCAGGGACATTTGAGCGAGAGATGGAGAGGCACGAGCGGAGAAGTCTTTCATCTTGGCCCGACGATCGGAAATTCTTCCAACTTCGATCGCTGAGCCGATATCTGTGACCAGCGGCTTGGATGTCTATAGTGTATGTCACATCTAACCGGAATCAATATTTGCTGCTGTGTGGAAATGAAATCCAAACAAGTTATCATCTCAGCTGGCTAGCCGATGATTAAGGTGAAGAGGAAATTTTTTCAGTGAGAGGTTTCCTTTCATCATTCCTCTCTGCCTCTCTTCTTTCCTGCTCTAGCTTTTCATCTCTTTTCGTCACCTCTACCTTTTCTTCTCCCAACTATCCCTTCTTTTTTCGTCTCTTCCTCCTCTTTCTATTGCTTGTTTCACTTGTTTCACAGCTTCTTAGTTTTCTTCTTTTCGTCTTGATCTCCACATTTTTCCTTTCATCCTATCCTCCTAGTCTTTTTCCTTTTCACAACTTCTTTCACAAATTCTTAATTCTCACATTCTTCCTGAGTTCTATTTTTCTATTTCTCTTCCCATCATCTTTCCCGTCTCATATCTCCTCCGAATTTTCTTTCTGAACTTGTTCATCTCCTTTTCTATTTTTCTACGTCATCTTTTTTTCATCCTCTTCATCCTCTGCTTCTCCTCGTGTAGTGTGTACTGAGGTTCCCAGTCTGAATACATCACTTGTCGTTTTTCGACTTAACAATAGTTATTATCAATATACTCATTAAAACAATGACAGACATTGCGAAGATAACGATTTTCATTAGTTAGGAAGTTCAGGAACTCGAGTGGAACAAGTCAGTGTCCGACCTTGTAATGATAATGAATGGTGATATCATAGGAAGAGCGTAAACCTGATCACAACTTCAATTATTACTTTTCTATTTTACTTTAATACAGCTCAGGGGACGACCATGAACTCGACTTCTTGCCTGTAATTTAATTATAACAAAAATATACTTTGACAGTCACATTGAATGCACATTCCACGATGAACACTGATTTACGAATCTGAATCACACGGTTGAAGTCAGCGGCAATGAGTCTTCAATAGGCCTGGTTGTTGAATTTTGCAAGCGACATGCAGGAAGTAAATTGTCAGGTTAAATCTATTACTAACTGTGAGCATTTTTAGTAAATTTAAAGAAATATCAGGAACAGTCATCAAAGATCAAGAATCAAAATATCAGAATAATCAGTACAGGCAAAGTAAAACATTTAGGTTCATTCAATGCCGGTCTAAATTAGACAATGTATGTAGAGAATATTATTAAAAACACATCATGACTTGAATGCTTCGAAGAAGGGGTCAAAATCAACCCCGATGAGTCAGATGACCCCTCTAATATCTGAACACTTCTATTTCTGTACGCTTGACACTGCTGCTCATTCCATTCAACCCATGTTTCTCAATTTCCTCTTCAATTCCTCCTTCCCTCATGACTTTTCTCGTCCCCACACGAATGACCGACTCAGTGTACGTCTCCTCAACGCCATACGGTCTCTTTATTTCCGTCTTGTTAATCCGTTCCCAAGCTCTCCTGCACGCAAGGCCAACGCGGCCGGCTTTACCATCTTGTGTCCTCACGAAGGCAAAAAGCTGGGCGTTGCGTGGAACTCTGACCGGCATGCTAACTGCTGTCCAAGCTTTTTCTTTACCTTACAATGTGGCCGTCTTTATTCCCACGTCTTTCCCCTTTTGTCTTCATTCAGCGGTCGCGTCTTGGAGAAGCAGAGAGGTCGGGAGTACGGGAGAATGGAATGGTACCCGCAAGATGGACGACTTGACGGTTGCAATGACATCCAGACGCTCGAGGGAGGGCCCAACAGGAATGCTGTTCAGATTTACGACATTCTTCCAGAGGTGTTGGGCGGTGTCTCTGCTATGCAAGCTGTCACTCCCATCATGACATTTCTCCACAACTTTCATTGTTATTCACTTCATCTTGAGAAGATAAATCGATGAAAGGCGACTTGATTGCCTCGCAAACAAGATAAACTGCCAAACAAGCAAAATAAACCACATGCTTATCAGTCCATAATATTGTCATCATAGATGATCCGAAGTCATTGATTTGTTGTCATCGAATAATTGCAATGAATTGATTGTTGTCATCGAATAATTGCAATGAATTGATTTAGAATTTCATTGCTTATCAGTAATGTAATAAGATATTGCATGCACTATTTATTAAAAAATATTCAGTAAGGCATATCTCTAACTTAAAAAGCATACTATTTTAAATGCAACTGTTAAGACGCTGTTTAACAAGATATTCATGAGAAGCAGAGTTGCATAAATACAGATATTCGCGCTTTGTACTTCATTAAATATGTCTACTCACTGCATTGGTTTCTGCAAAAGATAGCATGAGTAGTTATCTTGATGCGCCTTGTTCTGTGCACAAGCACTAAAAATGGCTTGCCAGTTGATAATCATCGAGATGCTTGCGCTGCACGACTACCACAGGACTAGCGAGGCTCTAGAAACACGATTGTGTCGGGCAGAAAACAATTGCTGTCATCTTTCTATCTCTGATTATACAATTCGCAAGATTCATGGATTGCAAAGCATTCCACCATTCAAGCATTCGCACACTCTATGATATACTAGAGTGATAGAGAGACATACTAGTAATAGAAAGGCATGGACATAGATCCATTTCTATGATCTGAACTAAGTTTATTGTGGATTAATCAACGCCTGATAGAAAATTCATTAAATCTCTATGACAGAGGTTAATTATCTTCGTAATTACATCTCTCCATGAATCTGTTGATGACTTTATTTGGATGCGGTCTCATCATGCCTCGGCCGGTCAGAGGTTCCTCAAGGTGCAAAAGTCCATCATCTCATTGCCGTGAAGGTCATTGGAGATTCTGTGAGTGTTCATTTCATCGGCGCACGACCTCGACAGACATCAAAATGGAGTTTTAATTAAAGTGCAAGTCATAAATCGCGCTACCGTCCGCACCCGTCCGCAGAGCGTGCCCCGGATGCAATCGTGAGCGATGGGAGATGCGAACCGGTCATCTCTCCCATCCTAATTCCCCTTTTGTTCTTTTCTTCCTCTTCCATTTGATATGTGACGCCCGTCTAATGATTTTCAGGAGTGATGTCTAGCAATTTACTTTGATGAAATTTATCCTTGGTGTTTAAAAACCCAGGAAAAACGCGAAATCTCTGTAAAATTTCAACAGAAATCGGATGGTAGATTCATTGGATCTTCAATTATGCCGATTTCCAATCATTCTCGTGTGAGGGGATGTCATATGGTAAAATATGACAATTCTCATGTTTTAGGTTCGAAAACGAGAAAATGATCTTTTGTAGGAAATTTTAAAGAGTTGCTATCTGAGAGATCTAGAGAGAATGTCATCATAGTTATCTTATGTCCTCTCCAGACAATATATGCAAAGACAATGGATAATTTACTATCTATACTTTCTACTATCTTTGAATATAATGTATAGATTTCCGACAGCGGAGTGCCATCATAGTTACCTCATGTCCTCCTTCTAAATAACATAGATATCCGACCTCTATGGACAGAAGAGTGCCGTCATAGTTATCTCATGTCCTCCTTCTAAACAACATAGATATCCGACCTCTATGGACAGAAGAGTGCCATCATAGTTATCTCCTGTCCTCTATGAATGATCACATGATCGAAATGAATTGTTGATATTGACACCAAGATAAATCATGGGAGGATATGTCGAAGGGTTCGAATCCATCTCGTTTCAAATGTCCGCGATGCATCTGAATTTTCCGTGAATTAAGCAGCTCTTCAGACTTCCTTCAGAACATTGTTTCAGTAGGCATGGACATCTCGGATCTGAGTGATGAATGGTTTGGAAGAGCAGTCACTTAATGAAATGCGGAAATAATGAATTTGCTTGTTTCTTCTCCACAGATTGAGAGAGACACTGGTGTAGGAGATGAACTTGACCGGAAGATAAAAGTGCAGAGACGGCGATGAGACGAGGAAGGACGAACGTCAGAGAATGGAGACGGTGGACATCGGCTAAGTGAAGGCGATGAGAAGCAATGATTTCTTGATCATCGAAAGTGCACAGGAGAGAGAGGAAATGAGGATTGGAGAGAGGTGCATTCGAATCTTCTTTTTCATTTCTGTGGAAGCATGTTCGGCTCACCGGACCCATATGAAGTCGGGAAAATGCCCGTAGGAGATAATACAAAACAAAAGTCGTTGATGGATTTAGCAATCTCCTCGGAAAAATGATAGAATTGATAAAATTTGTCGATTTCTTTATCTATCAGTTTGCACATGAATTTACAAATGATCTCAACCTTACAAATTCAATTTTCGAATTTGCCTTAGTAATCAGGACCATATAGTCCGGGAGCTAGCGTTAAGTTGTGCAGGGAACGAGGTAGTACATAAAACTTTCACATAGCATAGTACACCTCTAACCTACTGCAAAACTTCGCGTCTGCCGGATCAGATCATTTGCTTTTAGGAAATAGAGAGGATAACACAATCCTATGTATTTCCAATGGTAAAATTGTGACATTTAAGGTGTTTACTCCATTTTTTCGAATTTTTGCTCATAAAAGTTACACAAATTGGTATTTTGTTGAACTGGTTATTATAGAAATCATCTACAGATCATGATCTTTCAAATGAGCTATCATTCAGTGACAGAGGATGAAGTAAAGTGTACAAACAGACACTTTTCGTTAAAGTATATCAACAATTTTCCTGAAATTTCTATGTTAAAATTTGCAGTTACACCAACGAAAAGAATTACATTGAATATACACATATAACATCCTATGTCACAAAATGACAGCACCATTTGAAAGATTGCATTCGAATGTAGATAATTTCTTTAAAACGAATAAGTCATTAGAACGAGACATTAGAAAATGCAATAATACATGAAAAGACATTTATTTATTCATCATTTGCAAGTGCTATACATTTACTAAATTAACTCCTGCAAGTTTACATAGGCCGCGCGTGATATCAGCGTAATTGCGACACCCCCAAAACATCCGGTTAAGGACATTCTATTCTATACTTCTATTACATACTTTACTCACTGCACCAAGAAGTCAGAAATCACTTGAACTGATGCTGTTAAAACATGGGAAAATGTTTATACGCGCGGGCGGCGAGCGTTTAATGCGCGTGCGGTCGTCTAAGGCGGTCCCGTCCTGCCGCTAAAGCATGTGCTGTCTTCCCTGAGCATGAAATCACATTCCTATCACATTGGCTACCCTCTGAATACATGACGACACATGAAATAACAAAAGTCTATAACTGACTACTTGCCAATAATACTGTTGCAGCACTATCCCGCATAGCCACGGATTTTGGGGCCAATGATGTATTATTCATGTGTTCACGCGTGAAATTCCACGAATTGAATTACGCGTGATTGACATGTGCAATTAACCTAGTGTTGGCATCATATAGTATAACATCAGTAAAAGGTTGCAGAAATACTTTAGTTGTAATGAACAATTTTCAAGAGTCAAAAAAATAGATTCATGAAAAATGAAAAAAAGTGGAAATTCAATTTTTAAATTAAAATTTTTGGTATGAAGGTATTCGAATCATGCGAAATAGGCACAATAATTCGGATGAGGAGACTCGAATTTGTATGTTCCTACAGCGCTAAAAAAAATCGCGTCCTGATAAGGTTAAGATGAATAAGATGATTTGAAATTTGCAAGTTAGCAAGAAACTAAAAGCAAAATATCTGAACCTGATTGCTTAGTCGGCATATCGAGCAGGCTGTACAGCGAAAGTCGACAAAACTAAGTAGAAGACGAATTGGTCAAAATGCAGAAGCAGTCATGCAGTCGTCGCTTCTTGTAGATGCTGCAGGTTGTCGTTAATTCCAAGCGGGCGGGGGGGGGGGTTTTTATGCGAATTGAATAATCTCTTGTCAGATCGTTCCTCCCTCCTCATGTTAATCTGGAAAGAAAGGCTCGGCAGACGCGAAGTTTTGCAGTAGGTTAGAGGTGTACTATGCTATGTGAAAGTTTTATGTACTACCTCGTTCCCTGCACAACTTAACGCTAGCTCCCGGACTATTCTGCCTGCTGGACTATTTCTGTATGCACGGGCTCTACATGGACATGTATATCAGACTCTATAAGAACATTCTTGAGGTGATTGCAAACACAACTTCATGCATTAAGAGGAGTACAAGACTTCAATTTCTGCACTACCTTGATGTTTCAGTGAAGGTGACCATAGTACGCTTGATTGCACCTCTGCATCCCTCCGTCAATCAAATATACCCTGTTTCGCCTCGAGTATCGAGCGGAGAAGCTGCAGAACTATAGTCTATGTCTCGGCGAAGTAATGCTGTAACTAGTATTCTTCATTAACTAAGATTGCCTGTCGGGATTTTTCAATTAATATCCTTATAGCCATCCTCTATCCATTACTTAGAGTAAATCTTAGTTATGAAGATATTCTGTATCCGCTATAAAGTATACCAAATTGTTAACTATGAAATAGGACCATCCACTATAGAATCTCTCTACAACATTTTACCCTGGGAACAAGTTCTATCAAGTATTAAGTATACCAGAATACTATAGTTGTAGAATCGTATTCAGAATCCCTTCTATTTTGATGGAATTCATTCCAAGGGCAAAATCTTGTAGAGGGGGATTTTATCGCGGATATCTATGATATCCTTCATAGTCGATAATATGGCATGCTGACAATCATCTTCTTTTGTCATGCCTGTCATCTTCCAAATTTTGACTCCCACATGCATGTCATACGATATAATAAAAAAGAAAGTGCTTGAATATGTTACTTTATCATCCTTTCGCAAGTGAGGATCATAATATTTGTTAAGCTCTTTGAATAAATTTACTTCCTCCAGCTCACAAAATTATTCTAATATCATTACAAGAACGGTTGTCTGTGAAGAGTTCAACCTCCCAGTTCCGTCTCAGTCAAGTACTAACATGTCTCAAGGCCGAAATACCTTTCACTTCTGTGTGGACATGATAAAGAGAGGGAATGCAAATTACGGTCACCGAATTCGGAGGAGGAGAGGAGTTACCTTCAAAGGAGGTCAGTGCTGAGAACCTCATCTAAGAGTCACTTGAACGAAGCATTCTGTGCGGGCCCCCAACCGGACATGTTCTCCATCGTCTAACGTGAAGCGTCCTTCCGTCGTGAAGGGCAATTGGAATGGCCCACTACTCCTCTTTGTTTCGCCTCCGGTGAAGGAGAACCGACAGAGGACAGCTAGGTCGTTAGTACAGGTCAACGAGGGGCGCTCTCCAACAAGGAGGTCGCCGGACAGTATTGGACTTCATCACGCCATGACAAAGATCTTCAGAGCGGAACGGCTGTCATGGGAAAGTGAATGATGAAGACAATTGAGGGATCATCGAAACTGAGGGGCTGAGACGGATATTTGACATCCAAATCTGCGGAATAAACTCTACACAATTCCCCAGAATTCACATCCAAATCTGCGGAATAAACTCCACACAATTCCCTGGAATTCACATCCAAATCTGCGGAATAAACTCCACACAATTCCTTGGAATTCACATCCAAATCTGCGGAAGAAATTCCCAAATCCGCAAAAAAATTCCCAAAATCTGAAGAATAAACTCTCTCAACCGACGAGTAATAAATCGTCTCTCATTGAGTAAACTGTTCATGCCACCTCGAAAAGGGTTCCTCATGGGCTGAAAAGGTCTTCCTCATCGCCTTGAAAAGGGCTTCCTCATCTCCTGTAGAGGGACTTCCTCATCGCCTCAAAAAGAGTTCCCCCATCGCCTTGAAAAGGTCTCCCTCATCGCCTCGCAAAGGGCTTCCTCATCTCCTGTAGAGGGACTTCCTCATCGCCTTGAAGAGATTCATTCCCTCATCGCCTCTAAAGGGCTCCTCAGTGACAAACTTCCCTTGCTGATGGAAGCGGAGGCCGTAGGTGCCTAGAAATTTATGCCAGCAAGGGAATCTCAAGATAATTAACCTCTTTCCCTCGATATAAGTTTAATCGACGGGCTTGTTGGTATTTTGGAGCCAATTTCTTATCGATTATATTCCCAGCTACTTGTTGGAAGGTGGGTCCGCGTTCTGCGTTGAAAATTGCCTGAATTTTCTTCGATGAGATGGATGAAAGAAAATTTGGAGCAGAGAAGGTCATCTTTGAGTAATGCACAAGAGAGGACATCAGTGGGAAGACGCTGGGGTAGCATCATATGTCGGGAAATGTCCCTGAGCAGTGACACAGGGGTGGAGTTTTGCTCTGTCGTGTCAACTTGACATCTGTTCGCCATTGCGGAAGAAAATGAAAGATTTAGAAGAACAAGCGCCAGACACCAAATCATCCTTGCGTCTCCCGCCTCTACAAGCGCCTTGTGACTTCGCCCCTCAACTGGAACTGTGCGGACAGGACGCTGACGAGATGTTGACATGGCCGAAGAGAAATCTTCTCAAAATGCGGATTTTATGACCAGCAGCGATGACAGCGCGAGAGAAGATCACTCGTGTCATTATTGTCCATGATTCTTCCCAACAACTACAAATTCGAATTGAACAAGGCTAACGAGCGCAGGATCAGTTTTGTTTTCCTTAAAATAAGAATTAATTTCTGATGATTTGAAAATTAGATATTCAACAGGAAATACTGTATGAGAATGAGCTGATTTGGTGAACGCCACAATAGGCTAGGCTATCTATGAAATTTTATATTTGTTGGAGCGGTCTTCCAAATGAACTTGATTGTGAAACTTGTTCATATGCAAAATCTATGAAAATATCGGAAATTTCTATGCCCAGAAATCGAACCGCGGTCGCATTCTTGAGGGTCAGGACGGTGTCGTCTGGCAAAACCGGAATTACGCATTTTCTTCAATGAAACATGAAAACTAAAGGTCTTACTGCAGATTTTTTTACAGATAAAACATTTAGCACAATTATTAGAGAGTAATGAGAGTCGGAAGCCTATTCACCTGGTCACCCTGATTCAGGGTTACAAGGTTAAACTTGTTTTCACCTGTCGACTCATCGAAGCTCATCTAATTTTTTAACATGACCACTGATTGACTTCTTCTTTCGGAGAATCATGATTCAGGGTATCAGGAACAGTCGCACATTCATGTCATCATCGAATCTTAGCAGAAAAGTGTTGGTCAACACATGCAACTCTGATGATCAGTAAAAATGGCAAAATTCTTCACTTTGAATGATGAGAAAACTTTCACAACGCTGACCAACTTTCCTGTTGAGATTCAATCGGTGATATGAATAGAAGAAATGTTCCTGATACCTTGAATCATCATTATCCAAAAGACGAAGTCAGTCTGTTGTCATGTTAGAGTTAGATTAGTTTAGCTGTGAATGCACGTGGACTGAGTTGTCTATCGTAATGCGCTTTGCTAAGCACACAGACTTAAGATACCGACGCAGTTGCCTTGTGGTAGAGTGTTCGCCTTGCGTCCTGAGGATCTTGGTTCAAACCTTGGTCGGGTCAAACTTCTAGATATGGACAGTCGGCATTAGATCAAGTGGGTTGAGGGCAAAGACACGACCAACCTGTAGGATTTTTGATTATATAGACCAACATGTTATGGACTAGTAACTTTGTATCAATCGGTGCGCGTGTGACGACATGCAACAACGTGCGGACAACATGACTACCCTGTGGGAACGAATCTTGCGAAAAACTGGCGGATTTCAGCTGCAGAATATCATGCTACAGTTCAGTCATATTTGCGGGATATTCGCTGGCGAAGTTCGCCGGCGACAATTCGCGCTCTACACGTCACCTTTTACTTTTGACTTTCTCTCTTATTTTCTTTAGTAATCCGCCTCTACAGCCGAGCCTTTCTCCCTTACCTCCTCACCATCACCCACTTATGGCTAATATATCTAAGAGATAAGTGCAGACTATCATTCTTTGATAATGATAAGAATATAGAGAATCTGCTTATATCAATTTTCATAACATCTCTTGACATTCAATAATTTACAACAATGACAAATATTTGAATTATATCATAGTATTTACTGCGACATTTATGGAAGATAAATACTTTTTTTATTTTAAGCCTATGTGAATTAAAAAAGATCCCTTTTTATCAGATCAGACTGAGTATACAATATATTTTCATGTGAAGGTAATATACGAACATTACTACTTACCACTAAATAGTTGCTACAATATCCATGATTTCGCCGGTTGGCGAAAAATCAGCTCGCATTAGTAAACAAATATCTACCAACTAATTATAGCAACTTTTTCGCCAACTGTCGTCTTTTAATTTTACACATGTTTTTGGATAAATGATGCCCATTTTCACATGCGGAGATAGTTTTTACACGAAAATGAACCTTTAAAAAATTATCCACAAAATCGCTACCTAAGCCAGATAATCTGTTGATATTAGCAAGATGCGTTCCCACAGGGTAGTGGACTATTTTGATCTCGTCAAAGCTTTCCCGCGTAATGCCCTAGAGAAATCTTTCCAGAGACTATATTTTACGTTTACGGACAATTAACCAGCTTGTATGCGTATTCCAGGCTTCGGATATACCTTCATATCAGATCATCATTGTTCATAGCCTCTTTTGTATCCCGTGTAGGCTAGAGCGAACTGTAAAAACACAAAAAAACTAGTTTTTCATCGCATTTTTTGACATCGGCAGCTGACAATTTCTATTAAATTGAAATAGTCTGAAAAGTTACAAGGGATCATATTTCCGTCCTTTGGAGCTAAAATCCCAGAAAAGATAGTGACTTGGACGCATATGTCATTTTTGTGCATTGATACTCCTGCATATTGGCCTGGGTTCAAGCATGTAGACAGACATTAAGACAGTTTCGTAATAGTCATGTTTACTAGTTTTGCAATATGTCATTGTGATTACTAAGCTTTGGCATCACTACCTGCAGAAGCGCGCGCCATCTATAGAAATTATCATAAGCATGATCAATAGCCTATAAATATTGAATTAAGCGAAATAGTTTTTGTTCTAAACCTTCCAAACATTCAGAGCAAAAATATATGAAGATCATGTTGGATCCACATTTGTGCCGCAAACTCTGGAATAGCACACCGGTAGTGACAGATCTCAATGGTCTAGTCAACCACTTAAAGGTGTTAAACGTATTCAATCATGACACAGCGATGTGAATTTACTTTAACGATTGTTTAATTCTGTTCCTATACATTCTTCTTTATTTACCACCGCGAACAAATGCATGCATGATATCATGCAGGAAAAATATCTAGGCAGTGGACGATTTTCATAACACGGCAGACTTACATAATCAGGAATAGAACCTAAACAGAAACGCGTGAATCAGTCAAAACGGTTACCAGAAATTCATCAGATGTGATATTTCAAAACATCCTGAATTTGAAATAATCAGTCAAGAATGCTTTGTAGACATTCACATACCCGATAGCTAAACATCCAGCAAATCATTCAACAAAGCAAATTCAATTTATAAAAAATCTGTTTTAGACATTTACATCTGATTGTATGTCAATGAGTTTCACAACATCTTCGAATGATAAACCCACACATCTTGCGCAATCTGAAAAATAAAATGATATATATGAAAACTTGCATGGATTGTCATGAACTGCATTATAAAAATGACCATATGGTATTTCTTAACGGTTATAAATGCAAGAATGTTGATTGATACGTATGTGTGACCAGCCTCGGTTACTTGATCCTTGATTAATTATTTTAATTTTTTTAAGAATGCGACGGTAGATAATTATTGCATCGCTGCACGCTGATGTACTGATATCATTATACAAAAAGTGGCCATACAGCCAGTACATTTCCAAGCAACAAAAGCTGAAACACTAAAAATTAAATTCGATATAGGCTCCCTCTTAAAGAAGCAGTATGACCACGCTGCACAGCAAGGCTCAATCGTTAAGTCAGTTGACCATTGTAAGGGGTCACGTAACGGTCGAACATGCAGTGCGGCACCTGGTCCTACTTCATCAATTTATTACATTTTTCAGTCTTTATCCCTCTGCAGAAAGCGTCATCTAAAAACTCGTTCTAGCGGACAAAAATTGAAATTGATATGCAATTTCAGTAACTTGGCCAGGCAAACGTTTTACTTCTAATGATTGAATTTAAAGATGCCCTCTATCTAAAACTTAACAATGTCCTCAACAAAAAATCCTTGGCAGCCGTAGACGCAGCGTTTCGCCCTACATGGGATCGTCGGAACGGTTCGGAGTGGTCCAAAAAGGTAGCTTAAAATATCTAGAATAGCTGAACAAGCTGAAGGACTGCACAAAAGGCTGCTCTACACGGCAAAGGCAGGATTAATAACCGCAAAGCTTCCTGCCTAGGGCGAAACGCAGGGTCTACGGCTGCCAAGGATTCTTGTGCTTAAATTGTTCAAGTCTGAGAGCACCTTTCTATGCTATACCCGGGCGATCTAGCACTCTGCAATCTTTCTTTTTATAGATCAAATTATGCAGCTTCCGAAATACTACATCATTCTGATAAAAGAATAATGTTGATTACCAAGTCAGAAATTACCCCCAATGCCTCAGACAAAATGGCTCCTCTTGTCAATGACTCTCTAACACTAATAACTTATTGAATTCATGTCTGATTTAATTGTTTGCTTTGTCTAATCCAGTTGCAATCAATTTTAGAAATATATTGCAACTGGATGGTTTAACGTCACTACTTCCACATACTAAGGGCTTTGATGGAGCTGACATAGTCAGACTTTAATCTGGAGGGTTGTGATCTTTTAGTCCGGATGCCCTTCCTGACGACTTCCAATGACATTATCGGAGCTCGATCTGTGGACCGAAAGATTGCTATGCCAAGCACTTGACAGCTGTGTCATTAAGACCACCTTTTCTTGATTTAGAAATACATTGAAAACTTATTAAGTTTTCCTTGTATTCCTTGAAAGAAAACTGATTGAACAAGCTATAACTTGTGAGCGTCGGATAGTTTTATGTCTGGAAAGCCTCCAATTCTGGATCATAGTTGACCTATTTATTCATCTTTCATATGCTGTCAACTTCAAGTAAGGGGATGTTCAAAATATAGCCACAAATATCGTGAAAATGACCAAATTTCATATAAATCATTGCAAAAGAACAACTAACATATCAAAGTTGAGTTGCTTTCATGATTCACATCGGTCTTACACATTCCACCAGACGGCAGCCACGCTTTGCAATGCGAGTGGTTCGTAGTGTGTTATTTTTGTTGTTGAGTCCTTATTGACTTTCATATCCACTCATACGAATATACATAATTTCAAGATGAAAGACAAGCTCCAAATCTGAATTGTTTTTGTTGACACTTCGTCACGTATGAAAGATGAATATCTATGTCAACTATGATCCAATTGAAGACCGTCCAACGAAAATATAAGAAAACTGACTTACTGTCGAATTTATCAAAAATTGCATCTCCAAAGGGGAAATTGGAAAGGGAAAATTGGAAAATTCTAATATCGTGTGGCCTTTGGCTAAAGCTGTAATTACCTTTTTAGCATCCTTTTGCTTGTCCTGTTATTAGGCCAATCCCCTACATCGACCGAAAAGAGTTTGATTACGGTACGACTACTTTAAGTGACTGTCCTAGCACTCTGATAACTTACATCTATAACATTCAAGGTTTAGTCCGGCAGCCAAAGCGAGTTTCTGCAGGGAACGAGACCGAAACTGAGACTTTCACATATTGATATACACCCAATGCCTACTACGAATCTGTATGTCTGTCGAGTTCTAGTTAGTTCATCTTCTTGTCAGACACGATCAAAGAAAAACACATGTAAATCCAATGGGACGCAGATTGCAGTTTTTAGTTGAAATGACCTTATGAAATGACCTATCATGTTCATGCACCCCTGTCCATGACGCTAGACACATCCAGATTTGGCAAGCCTCCTAATGTCGGCAAAAAGAAGCATTTTGAGCAATTTAACCCACATTTAGTCAAATTCTCGCTTACATTGTCGATCAGAAGAATGATAATAGCACATGCACATCATAGGAAATGACCTGAAGACAATCCAGGTCAAAAATTGCGGCTCTAGACATAGTATTTTCGTCGCAATAAGCGAAAAAACAGAAATGTTCATTTTAACTAAAAACTGCAATCTGCGTCCCATTGGATTTACATGTGTTTTTCTTTGATCGTGTCTGACAAGATTATGAACTAACTAGAACTCGGCAGACGTGCAGATTCGTAGCAGGCATTGGGTGTACATCATTCCGTGAAAGTCACAGTTTCGCCCACGTATCCTGCAGAAACTCCTTCTGGCCGTCGGACTGGTTAGTCAGACTGTCTGGTCACATCGCAGGCCGACCTGTCCATCCTGTCACACATCAATGAACCATGAAGGAGTGGCAGACGAGTCTCGGCATCAATTCATCGCAGCTTTTTTCAGTGCTGATCCGACGGCAGGCTTTTGTAAATGAAGCGCATCAGATAAAGTGGTCATCTCAACCGATCAAATCCCGTAGTAAGAGATATATTCAACAAGTACAGGTGCACTTGCAAAATCATCTACAGTCAACATAATAATGATGAAAACGTAATGTGGTTCCACACTGCAGAATATGCCGTTATACTGCAGTTACACCACATCAAAGGAAACTCACAAATCCCAAAGCTGTGGGCCTTCTCTTCTTATATACCGGTAGTTTAAAGAGTGCGACGTCACAAGAAAGCATCAATTCCTTTTCAGCGGTCATAATTAGCCACTTGTGTCTATGCATAATCGAATATCGAACTGTGGGGATTATTCACATCGCACTGCACAGTTCTGGTGAAATTAAAATGGATGAAGGCTGCCTCCTCCTTGCAAGGACGTGAATGACCTGAGCTCTCTCTCTCTCTCTCTCTCTCATGTGGATGAAGGCTGCCTCCTCCTTGCAAGGACGTGAATGACCTGAGCTCTCTCTCTCTCTCTCTCTCTCTCTCATGTGGATGAAGGCTGCCTCCTCCTTGCAAGGACGTGAATGACCTGAGCTCTCTCTCTCTCATGTGGATGAAGGCTGCCTCCTCCTTGCAAGGACGTGAATGACCTGAGCTCTCTCTCTCTCTCTCATGTGGATGAAGGCTGCCTCCTCCTTGCAAGGACGTGAATGACCTGAGCTCTCTCTCTCTCTCATGTGGATGAAGGCTGCCTCCTCCTTGCAAGGACGCGAATGACCTGAGCTCTCTCTCTCTCTCTCTCTCTCATGTGGATGAAGGCTGCCTCCTCCTTGCAAGGACGCGAATGACCTGAGCTCTCTCTCTCTCTCTCATGTGGATGAAGGCTGCCTCCTCCTTGCAAGGACGTGAATGACCTGAGCTCTCTCTCTCTCTCATGTGGATGAAGGCTGCCTCCGCCTTGCAAGGACGTGAATGACCTGAGCTCTCTCTCTCTCTCTCTCATGTGGATGAAGGCTGCCTCCTCCTTGCAAGGACGTGAATGACCTGAGCTCTCTCTCTCTCTCTCATGTGGATGAAGGCTGCCTCCTCCTTGCAAGGACGTGAATGACTTGAGCTCTATCTCTCCCTCTCATGTGGATGAAGGCTGCCTCCTCCTTGCAAGGACGTGAATGACTTGAGCTCTCTCTCTCTCTCATGTGGATGAAGGCTGCCTCCTCCTTGCAAGGACGTGAATGACCTGAGCTCTCTCTCTCTCTCATGTGGATGAAGGCTGCCTCCGCCTTGCAAGGACGCGAATGACCTGAGCTCTCTCTCTCTCTCATGTGGATGAAGGCTGCCTCCTCCTTGCAAGGACGTGAATGACTTGAGCTCTCTCTCTCTCTCATGTGGATGAAGGCTGCCTCCGCCTTGCAAGGACGTGAATGACCTGAGCTCTCTCTCTCTCTCTCATGTGGATGAAGGCTGCCTCCGCCTTGCAAGGACGCGAATGACCTGAGATCTCTCTCTCTCTCATGTGGATGAAGGCTGCCTCCTCCTTGCAAGGACGTGAATGACCTGAGCTCTCTCTCTCTCTCTCTCATGTGGATGAAGGCTGCCTCCTCCTTGCAAGGACGTGAATGACCTGAGCTCTCTCTCTCTCTCATGTGGATGAAGGCTGCCTCCGCCTTGCAAGGACGTGAATGACCTGAGCTCTCTCTCTCTCTCTCATGTGGATGAAGGCTGCCTCCTCCTTGCAAGGACGTGAATGACCTGAGCTCTCTCTCTCATGTGGATGAAGGCTGGCTCCTCCTTGCAAGGACGCGAATGACCTGAGCTCTCTCTCTCTCTCATGTGGATGAAGGCTGCCTCCTCCTTGCAAGGACGTGAATGACCTGAGCTCTCTCTCTCTCTCTCATGTGGATGAAGGCTGCCTCCTCCTTGCAAGGACGTGAATGACCTGAGCTCTCTCTCTCTCTCATGTGGATGAAGGCTGCCTCCTCCTTGCAAGGACGTGAATGACCTGAGCTCTCTCTCTCTCTCATGTGGATGAAGGCTGCCTCCTCCTTGCAAGGACGTGAATGACCTGAGCTCTCTCTCTCTCTCATGTGGATGAAGGCTGCCTCCTCCTTGCAAGGACGTGAATGACCTGAGCTCTCTCTCTCTCTCATGTGGATGAAGGCTGCCTCCTCCTTGCAAGGACGTGAATGACCTGAGCTCTCTCTCTCTCTCTCATGTGGATGAAGGCTGCCTCCTCCTTGCAAGGACGTGAATGACCTGAGCTCTCTCTCTCTCTCATGTGGATGAAGGCTGCCTCCTCCTTGCAAGGACGTGAATGACCTGAGCTCTCTCTCTCTCTCTCATGTGGATGAAGGCTGCCTCCGCCTTGCAAGGACGCGAATGACCTGAGCTCTCTCTCTCTCTCTCTCATGTGGATGAAGGCTGCCTCCGCCTTGCAAGGACGTGAATGACCTGAGCTCTCTCTCTCTCTCATGTGGATGAAGGCTGCCTCCTCCTTGCAAGGACGTGAATGACCTGAGCTCTCTCTCTCTCTCTCATGTGGATGAAGGCTGCCTCCTCCTTGCAAGGACGTGAATGACCTGAGCTCTCTCTCTCTCTCTCTCTCATGTGGATGAAGGCTGCCTCCGCCTTGCAAGGACGTGAATGACCTGAGCTCTCTCTCTCTCTCTCATGTGGATGAAGGCTGCCTCCTCCTTGCAAGGACGTGAATGACCTGAGCTCTCTCTCTCTCTCTCATGTGGATGAAGGCTGCCTCCTCCTTGCAAGGACGTGAATGACCTGAGCTCTCTCTCTCTCTCATGTGGATGAAGGCTGCCTCCGCCTTGCAAGGACGTGAATGACCTGAGCTCTCTCTCTCTCTCTCATGTGGATGAAGGCTGCCTCCGCCTTGCAAGGACGTGAATGACCTGAGCTCTCTCTCTCTCTCATGTGGATGAAGGCTGCCTCCGCCTTGCAAGGACGTGAATGACCTGAGCTCTCTCTCTCTCTCTCTCATGTGGATGAAGGCTGCCTCCGCCTTGCAAGGACGTGAATGACCTGAGCTCTCTCTCTCTCTCTCATGTGGATGAAGGCTGCCTCCGCCTTGCAAGGACGTGAATGACCTGAGCTCTCTCTCTCTCTCATGTGGATGAAGGCTGCCTCCTCCTTGCAAGGACGTGAATGACCTGAGCTCTCTCTCTCTCATGTGGATGAAGGCTGCCTCCTCCTTGCAAGGACGTGAATGACCTGAGCTCTCTCTCTCTCTCATGTGGATGAAGGCTGCCTCCGCCTTGCAAGGACGTGAATGACCTGAGCTCTCTCTCTCTCTCATGTGGATGAAGGCTGCCTCCGCCTTGCAAGGACGTGAATGACCTGAGCTCTCTCTCTCTCTCATGTGGATGAAGGCTGCCTCCGCCTTGCAAGGACGTGAATGACCTGAGCTCTCTCTCTCTCTCTCATGTGGATGAAGGCTGCCTCCGCCTTGCAAGGACGTGAATGACCTGAGCTCTCTCTCTCTCTCTCATGTGGATGAAGGCTGCCTCCGCCTTGCAAGGACGTGAATGACCTGAGCTCTCTCTCTCTCTCTCATGTGGATGAAGGCTGCCTCCTCCTTGCAAGGACGTGAATGACCTGAGCTCTCTCTCTCTCTCTCATGTGGATGAAGGCTGCCTCCGCCTTGCAAGGACGTGAATGACCTGAGCTCTCTCTCTCTCTCTCATGTGGATGAAGGCTGCCTCCGCCTTGCAAGGACGTGAATGACCTGAGCTCTCTCTCTCTCTCATGTGGATGAAGGCTGCCTCCGCCTTGCAAGGACGTGAATGACCTCTCCCGGAAGATTGTCTAGGAAGTAGTACACACGCCATCGGATAGTCAGAGGTCGTCTGTAGATCTCAGATGAGTCAACGGTGCGCTGGTCAAGTGGGAAATGTCCTTCCACGGTGCATCGTCCCCTGGCCGTCGTGCCGTCTAACAGTCGTCAGAATTAGTTTTTTCTCATTCATTTGAAATATTTTAACTATCTTTCATGTATCAATCTTATGTACAATAATGCACAAGTCAAATTTCATTAGGCTATCAAACCGCAATGAAGTTCTTCGTGGAGAGAGTATTGCTCTGTCATTATCGAAGACAGCGTATCCCGAATGTAATGTAGCGAAGAGTCACACCGAAAGCAAGAAAGTATTTCATTCTAGCGGACAACATTGAAGGTTGGTCAAAACATTCAGATTCTACACAGCTTCCTTGAATTCGTGCAGAAATCAGAATTAACAGCAGAATTAGATGTTTACATTGATGATAGTACGCAAATCCGGCACTCAAAACCATATTTTAACCCTCTGGAGACTTTACTGAAAGCAAAATCATTATTGTGCTTAAATTTCTAGTTACCATAGATATTATCAACCTCCTGGGGGAGTGTTCTATGTAGATCTCTAATCTGACAATTTGCTATCTCCGAACGGAAATTGGTCGAATAGTATTGATTGATTTCATAGATAACCGTCATTTCTATGGCATTCGTGAAGGTTATATCATGCCTAAATCCAGTCTAGCAGGTCTCAACAAGGGGAATTGACGTAAATCGGGCTTCGTCCTCGGGATGTTTACATACAATTGCCCTTGTTGAGACCTGCTAAAGCCATGATGTAACCTTTACATATCAACTATTCCAGATAGTGATATCAAATTATGCAATAGCAGCTACTTTCTTGTCAAGTGTCGGTTGATAATATCGTTATAGCTAGCTTTTCAGCTATGTACTGCTTTTATTGACTAGCTATGGTAGATATAAACCTCGCCTACGGTTCAGTTTATATCACGCCAAAACTAGTCAATAAAAAGCAGTATCAACCTTAAAAGCTAACTATAGCTATATAGACATGAATGTTCTATGATAACTTGCAACATAGTTGCTCATCAGCTTTCTAATCGCGTGGGCTTTAATTCATTGAACCCCGGTCGACACAGATATTCATTCGGGTTGCATGAATCGAATAATTACCCATCTCAACCAGACTTTAGTAACGAAATCGTCATCAAAGACTTCTTCAGATGGGTGGAATTCCTACATTAAAGGACTAGACTGGACACAGACATTGGAAGCAAAATTCCGCCGAGGACATCAGGTTAAAAATGGCGGCAGATGCAGTAGTAGAAACTTAAAGAACGTCTTTTACAAAGTGAATGCTTACCTTCGATTGAAAAGTTCTACTTTAACCGACGAAATAGTTACTGATGGCCTCCAGAGCTTTGTCTGATGAGAGCTTCCAAGTTTTCCAGCTACCTGAAATATAAAATCTGAGATGATATAATGGTTCAATTATTCAACGAGATATAGGTGCTCTGATGGATGTAAAGGGAGGATTGAGAAGCAATGACTTTCGGCCCTTGTGAGCTGTGATGTTTTTGTGGACAGCATTCGGACGGCGTTCTCAGTGGACTTAGTGTTCTCAGAGCCTCATAGGTTTATTTACTTTGTGCCGAGGCTTTCAACGTTGATGATGCTACTGTGTGTATTTTCCGCATGTATGATTTAATTGCATTTTGCTTTAATTGACGCAGAATAAAATGAAAGAAATGAAATTGTCTTATTTTTATGAAACTAACAAATAAGATACTTTGGACATTTAGCACTGCGCAACATAAATTAATTTGAGACGAAGGATAAGGATTCCGTACGATTTGCACAACACCTGTCGGTTTCAACACGATTGTGTTTGAGTTTTCATAGTCATAGTAAGCAGACAAATGTCTTGTTTCACTGCAAAGGCAACATATTCTAGCAATACAATTTAACTCGAATTGTGCCTTTGCTTATAGCCAAGTGATTTGCTTATTCAACAAAATGCAAGCAATGCGATGAGACAGATCCGACTTCATTGATTTCTTTGCAACATTAGATCGCTTTATGAGACGAGATGGGACCTTAAAGATTGTCCAGTCTTATTCCAAATTCAGCGACAAATCTGGTGACAGTAAGCCGTAAATGCGCAAACTTGTATTCGTGAGTTCGAGTCATTCGTCTTAAATTCTTAATTTCAATTACCAGCACTGATATTGTTATTCACAAAGGCTGATTTGCTTTGACATTTTATAACCCTTGATGATTAAAACCCGTAATTAATTGGCGATAATTGTCGGAACATCAAAGATTTGCGGAATGTTTTGAGAATGATCACGAAGAAGCCAACCAGATGGTTCGGACCGCTTCTGAATGGAGATGTCTTTTGACTAGCCAAGTATCTGTCAGGTTTCTCTGATTACTCAACATTTGAGGAATAAAAGCACATTTTACATTGTCTTTTGTTATGCAAAGAATGGTGGCGTGTCATGTCAGACTTCAAACTCAGGAATCAAAAGAGAACTGTTTTGAATCTGATATCCACGAATCAGGACGAAAAACATCGCTCATAGATGCGCAAAATTCCAAAGAAGGATGTAGAGGTAGTAGAAAATTCCAAAGAAGGTGGTACATGTACATATGAGCAATTTCGTGAGTCGGTGGACCACTTTTAAGCCCCTTCATGTCAAGGTGTCCATTCTATTCGTTCTCTTCGGAGAGAGGAAGTCTGTTCAGGAAGAAGTTCAGTGAGTCTCGAAAGTCCCACAATTCTCATTGAGCCTCTACGAAGGCAGAAAGGCCCTTCGTTGACTCCAGAAAGTCCCAGGAGACGAGGAGACTCGTTGAACTTCTCCGGAGGCAGTTGGGCAATGCAAGTGATGTAATACACGCAATGTAAAGCTTTGGAGAAGGAATCGAAAGATACAATCATAGAGGTTGGATTGTTAGCTACTTGCGCATTGATGGGCACCACCATACTCGTAGTTATCTCATGCCCTTTTTATACAACATGGATATACAACCGATATCCGACCTCCATGGACAGAAGCGCACCATCATAGTTATCTCACATCCTTTCTCTTGACAACATGGATATCCGACCTCCATAGACAGAAGCATACCATCATTGTTATCTCATGCCCTCTCTAGACAGCACATATATCTGCCTCTATGGACAGAGAAGCACAGATATCTGCCTCTGTTGACAGAAAATTGCAACCATAGATATCTCGTGTCCTTTCTATACAACATAGATATCCGACCTCTACACAGAAGCATGCCATCATAGTCAACTCATGCCCCCTCGAGCATAGAAATAGATTGTTGTTTAACTGAAGTTGACTAGAATGGAAATTGACTCAAGGTCACGCCACATCCGGGGGAACTAAGTTGGGGCATGAACCACCAATGAAAAGCTTAGAATTGCACACGTGACTGATTCTAACCCAATGAAACAGTCGTTGACAAGTGTATCTAAGCGAAAATGAGTGCGATTTTTGTGCCACCATTGTGTATCGCATAAAGCTTTACTTCCATTCTAGAGGTTTTATTGTTATCAATTTCTATGCCCTCGAGACAGCATAACTATTCGATCTGCATGGACAGAAGAGTGCCATCATCGCATTGATTTCCTTAATCCATTGATTTGAAACAGGACATTCGTTACTTCACAGAAAATGTGTACGAGAAGACTCCTAACGACAAATTTCCACAGGATTGAAACAGTCAGTGTTGGTCAACATCTCTCCTACAGATGGACGCCTCGCACCTGTTTCTCGCGCGCTGGACATGAGAGGAGCCGACGACAAGGCTGAGAGTGGACAGCAGGCGCCGATAGTCTCCCTGAGGCGAGAAGATGAGAGGAATGTCATCGAAACGGCGTAGATGAAAGCCAAGGTGTAATCCTTTCTGCTGGACAGAATCTTCATTGTTCTCATGTTTCTCAGTGATGAGGAAATTCAATGAGAAGACAAAGTGGAAAATCAGAGAGACACTGCAGCATAATTAACACCAAATTAATCAAAAATGATGAATAAACATTTTCGACATCATTTCATGAGAAATTCGTGTCTTCCATACAGAGTTGGTCATCCGAGAAACTCAAACGCGGGGCAGGCATCACGGATGTATTTACATCTACTACTTCAGTAAGAAACACATGCGACACATTTCATTCCCTTCCTCAGTAACTTGCTGTTCATGGTTGGGACCTTCAGGACTGTCCATGGAGTTAGGAGTCTATGTTGTCCGGAGGGAGGAATTGAGATAACTATGATGGCACTCTTCTGTCCATGCAGGTCGGATATCTTTCATGTCTGGAGAAGATATGAGATAACTATGATGGCACGCTTCTGTCCATGCAGGTCGAATAGCTATGCTGTCTGGAGAAGATATGAGAAAACCATGTTAATACTCTTCTGCTCATAGAGCTCAGACATGAGACAACTATGATGGCTCTCATCTGTCCATAGAAGTCGATAACTATGTTGTGTAGGGAAGACATTGGATAACTATGATTTAAAAGAATTTTCATGGAATAGAGTGATTTATGGAATGATTTCCGACCAAAATGGATAATCATGTGCCGCATCTCATGGAACTGGTGAGAATGATCGAATTCATGAGTTGGCGATGACGGTGCATCCAGTCAATGGTGACACAGACATTTGATACGACCACTAGTTTCATAGTTTTCAATCATTCAGAGAGGACAGCCAGAGGAACTCCCAAGCGACAGCTGTGTTCACTTCCATCACTCTGACCTCAGACAAGAATCTTCACTGAGTAAATATTATCAACAAAGGAGGACTTCGGGTCATCGCGCTAACTTTCTCTACCTCAGTCTTCTCCACTGGCGTTGACATTCGACCCAACTGTGTCTCCTTGGTTCTCAAACTTTGTTAGAGATGGAAAAATGTGCGAAATACAATCCCAAACCATCAGATGAGGAACAATGTTCGCACAGGGAGATTTTCACTTGTCAATCATGGCCAGGCGGGGCATCCTCATTCGTGGCAAGAGAGAACAGCTAACTCAATCGAAGTCTCTGTTCACATTGGCTATTGAAACATCGGTGATATCTTGCAAAAGAACAATTTCTTCCACAAATACCGGCTGTTTGCTTGAATATCCGAGATTTCAAAATATTTTTGAGTGGATGTCAAACTATTATCAAGGGCTCCGGTCACCTGTGACAAAATGTCTTGGTGATGTTTACGATGACGTTCTAGCGCGTTTCCATAGAAATTGATATTTTTCCAAGTATTTATATTCGCAGCATTGAGCGCACGCATATGAGCTGACTGCACCCAGATGTCGGAGATCAATGCTATCGAGACATAGAGCGCACGCACATGAGTTGACTGCCCCCAATTGTCGGAGATCAATGCTATCGAGACATAGAGCGCACGCATGTGAGTTGATGGTTCACAGATGTCGGAAATCTTTGCTATCGAGACATAGAGCGCACGCATTTGATTTGATTGCTGCCAGGTGTCGGAGATCAATGCTATCGAGACATAGAGTGCACGCATGTGAGTTGATTGCTGCCACCGATGTCGGAAATCAATGCTATCGAGACAAATACATCTGATCGGTTGACGGGAAACCTTCGGAGATCGCGAAATAGTAGCAGGATGAGGCGCAGAAATTGCATCATCTGTAGCACAGGAATTTCAAATTCTGAGTGGCTGTGTTATACTTGTAGCTAAAGTTTTTTCTACGACCTGATCCGTTGTTGTTGAGATCGCGATCCCCACATAGAGTTCCCTGACTCTCCGACAGCAAGGACCGATGCTAAAGATCCAACTCGTATGACCGGACTGAATTTCCTCAATGAAATAGATTTCTGCATAGAATATGTAATAATTATTGAGTAAACCCAGAAGGGGTAATCACTTACCCCAAGGCTGTTCAAAATCAACGTGACTATGTTTAGACGACTAACAATATAATCCCACCTGTTGTTGTTTCGGATTCATCCGACTCTGTCTAGCGGATAAAAGACTTCATATCGAAATGATTAAAATCGATAAAGAAACAAATTCCTGCAACTGGTAGGTAGTTTCCAAAGGAGGAGATGGCGACTCCAATGCCACTGTAGTGGCTACCACAACCACAACAAAGCTATATGAAAACGACGTCATGGGGAAGGCAGTTACTTCAATGATCCAACCCACACATTACCTCCGAAAAGGGACAGAGGCCATCGCTGAGGTTACTTTGGACATGTGATAGCCAGATGTACCACAAGGGACGCAAACTCTGCGATGCACAGTCGATATGAAAAACTACAACTTTAAAACAAAAGCGTTTTGAGTGCTTCGTACACGAATTAGAGTGACTGGTCACCCAGTCCAGATAATCCTCCATTTTTTCTGCACTCTGCCATTGCTTTCACAGAGTACTGAAAAACAACCTCCATCAGCAATATTTCTTTGGCTTGTGTTGCGAGCACTTGCAATGAAATGCGATTCAAACGTGAAACAAAATAAATAGTCACTCATTGCATGTAACCTCCCATCATGGTAAACCATTGTTTCACCTGATAATGCTCTCTGCTATACAGACGACGAACAGATTGCAAGCACGCGTTTTGCGCACATTGGAAAGATTGGTCACCAAGGACATGCAACCTCCCACCGTGTGTACTGCAGCGCAGGAAAGACTTCGTGTAGTCGCAGTCATAGAGTAACTATATAGCAGGTAAAGTGCAGACTCAAAAATGTCAGCATAGAGTGAAATATTTTATATCAAAGATTCACTTTTTTGCTGAGATTGAGCTGCTGCGGTTTAAAAAACATTTGATCAATTTTTAAAATGCTAAATATTTGCAAATTATTCCTGTGTTTATATATTAGGTATTTTAGTACTTCAGGCTTCAATATGAAAGTAGAATTAAACTGATTAGATATGAGAAGAATGAACATTTACCAGCAAGTATCCTTATAAAACGGAAATTAAGCTGATGATCAAAGAAATTCATAACTCAGAAAAATCCAGCTTTTTTCCACTAGTCTAAGTGGATCTGTAAAGTCAAGACTTGTCCAAAATGCTAACTAGCAAACTACAATCTACGGCCGATAAAAATCACGGTGCAAAATTGAGCTATAACTGGTTATACTCCGGCAGCCAGAGCGATTTTCTGCAGGGAACGAGGCCAAAAGTGAGACTTTCACAGAATGATGTACACCCTATGCCTACTACGAATCTGCACGTCTGCCGAGTTCTAGTGAGTTCCTCTTCCTGTCAGACAAAATGAAAGAAAAACACATGTTAATCCAATGGGACGCAGATTGCAGTTTTTGGCTAAAATGAAATTTTGTATGTTTTCTCTAATTAAGCAAAAAGTACAAAGCCCAGAGTCATAATTTTTGACATGGAATGTCTTCAAGTCATTTCCTATGATGTTCATGCCTATATATATGTTCTATAAAGCTAAACACATTTAGATTTGGCGAGCCTCTTGATGTCAACAAGCACAAACATTTTGAGCAACTTTATCCACATTCAACCACATTCTCACATACATTGCCGATTAGATGCATGATGATAGCACATGCACATCATAGGAAATGATTTGAAGACATTCCATGCCAAAAACTATGACTCTGGGCTTATTACTTTTCGTTTAATTGGAGAAAACATACAAACTTTCATTTTAGTCAAAAACTGCAATCTGCGTCCCATTGGATTTACGTGTGTTTTTCTTTGGTTTTGTCTGACAAGAAGAGTAGCTCACTAGAACTCGGCAGACGTGCATATTCGTAGTAAGCATAGGGTGTACATCATTCTGTGAAAGTCTCACTTTCGGCCTCGCTCCCTGCAGAAACTCGTTCTGGCTGCCGGACTATTATAATGATAATACTCTATGCAGTTAAAATTCAAGTATCGGCCATTTATGTAGATTAATTCAATTTTCATAGGCATGAAATTTTGTGATTCACTAAATTTATGCTTCATTATTCTGAATCTGAATAATGTTGTGGACCCATTTCATCTTTTAAAGTTAATTATGATCATTGTTTTTGATCATCACATTTTGCACTTTCAGTGGCAGGCAGTTTGTGATATGATCACGCTTAAGAAAATACTCCTATTAATAAACATTAAAGCAACAGTCACCGATCGAATTACTTATTTAATAAATTTTTCAAGGTTGGGAAATTGAAGTTATGCTGTTGTTATATTATAACATATATCTTACGCCAATATATTGCAACGACTAAGCGTCGTTATCATCAGGGCATATAACATAAAAAGAAACTATTCAACAACATGAGCTCAAAATTTGAAAACGTGAAGATGCAAAAATAGATATTTTTAGCACTGGGTTGTGTCTTTGGGAAATCATAGTTATGCGATTATACGGCAATAACATGTGAGTGTTTCTGAAGCTAAAAATAAAAAGATTTACCGCCGATTTCCCAAAGACACAGCCCAGTGCCAAAAATATCTATTTTTGCATCTTCACCTTTTCAAATTTTCAACTCATGTTGTTGAATAGTTTCTTTTTATGTTATGTGCCCTGATGATAACGACGCTTAGTCGTGGCAATATATTGGCGTAAAATATATATTATAATATAACAACAGCATAACTTCAATTTCCCACCTTGAAAAATGAATTAATGAAGGCCCTTTTGCAACTTTATTTAATAAACATCACCTGTCCAAGAGGTGACATGACACAGAGGATTTGTAAAATACTACTACTCCCTCCGTATTGCTATCATGAGCAGTCAATTCCGTGTCAATTCGAGTTCATTCAATAAAATCGAAATTGCATCCACATTGGAGATTTAATTAACACTGCGTTGCTACTCTACCTGATATACTTACTCGATGGTCGCAGTCACCGCCTCCCTTATCTTGATTTGGTAATCAGTGCACTACAGCAGATAGAAAATGAAACTCTTCTTCAATAAGCAGTACTCAATCAATAAAAGTTACAGGAAAAGGAAGTTTCCGCTTGTAAATCGCTCATCCATCCCAAGTGAGAGTTAATCTTCTTTCCTGGGGCCTCGTAATATTTCCATGAGAGGCCAAAGAGAGCGACATTCGATCTTCACCTCCTGTACTGCATTCTTAGCATGACTGGTGCAGTGCACGCCTCAGCGGCAATGTACAGTTGGAAAAGTATCTTGTGCTAATCGACGCTTTGTCTCAAGTTCTTCATTTTCCAGTCAAAAATGAAAGATCCAATAACATTATCCGAGCTTCTTGTCATTCAAACTCAGTTTTTGTCCATAGGAGGAGGTTAACCACTCAGCCGGCAACACATCGCGATAATTGGAGAAGAGCCCCTCGCTTTCTCGTGATTGACAGGCGTGCCAACATTGTTCTCACCTTCATGTTCCATTTCTCAGCTCTCTTCATATCCTTTCATTTCACCGACAATCTTCCTTCTCCACTTTCTTTCTGTAAAATGTACAAATCTTCATCATATTAAATGCCACTTCAATGCGAGGCGACCTCGACCTTTCAAATAGGCGAAATTCGAAAGCCGTGTTCTCTCCCCAATGTCCAAACTTGTCATTTCATGGATTCTTCTTCATTACTCTCAACAATGACTTGCTGAGAAGGCTACCAGTGCTCTCACGTGCCTGCCCGAATCCGAGTAGCCAATCTGCCGCCGCCCATACACCTGAGCAGCTTCCTCTTGTCCCGCCCCTTCCCATGAGTAGCTGGCTCGTTCCCCGCTCGCACCCATCGGAAGCTTGCTCGTGCCCGCCCACACCCAAGAGTAGCTGGTTCGTTCCCCGCTCGCACCCATCGGAAGCTTGCTCGTGCCCGCCCACACCCAAGAGTAGCTGGTTCGTTCCCTGCTCGCACCCATCGGAAGCTTGCTCGTGCCCGCCTACACCCAAGAGTAGCTGGTTCGTTCCCGCTCGCACCCATCGGAAGCTTGCTCGTGCCCGCCCACACCCAAGAGTAGCTGGTTCGTTCCCCGCTCGCACCCATCGGAAGCTTGCTCGTGCCCGCCCACACCCAAGAGTAGCTGGTTCGTTCCCCGCTCGCACCCATCGGAAGCTTGCTCGTGCCCGCCCACACCCAAGAGTAGCTGGTTCGTTCCCCGCTCGCACCCATCGGAAGCTTGCTCGTGCCCGCCCACACCCAAGAGTAGCTGGTTCGTTCCCCGCTCGCACCCATCGGAAGCTTGCTCGTGCCCGCCCACACCCAAGAGTAGCTGGTTCGTTCCCCGCTCGCACCCATCGGAAGCTTGCTCGTGCCCGCCCACACCCAAGAGTAGCTGGTTCGTTCCCCGCTCGCACCCATCGGAAGCTTGCTCGTGCCCGCCTACACCCAAGAGTAGCTGGTTCGTTCCCCGCTCGCACCCATCGGAAGCTTGCTCGTGCCCGCCCACACCCAAGAGTAGCTGGTTCGTTCCCCGCTCGCACCCATCGGAAGCTTGCTCGTGCCCGCCTACACCCAAGAGTAGCTGGTTCGTTCCCCGCTCGCACCCATCGGAAGCTTGCTCGTGCCCGCCCCTTCCCATGAGTTGCTTGGCTGTAGCCGTCTGTATCCATGAGTAGCTTGCCTGTGGCCACCCGTTCCCATGAGTAGCTTGCCTGTGGCCGCCCGCTCCCATGAGTAGCTTGCCTGTGGCCGCCCGTTCCCATGAGTAGCTTGCCTGTGGCCGCCCGCTCCCATGAGTTGCTTGCATGCGGCCGCCCACACCCATGAGTAGCTGGCTCGCTGCCGCCTGTGTCCATGAGTTGCTGCCCGTGGCCGCCTATTCCCTTTAGAGAGCTCCCCTGGCCGCCTCTATCAGTGAGCGGCTTTGCCGCTGACCAACGTACCCGTGAAACCTGCACACAGCGGCAACGTTTGAACAAGCTCTGGTCGTCAGTTTTCGCATTGGTTGGGAAGACTGAGGTTAAAAAACGATGTGAAGCGGCGCTTCGTCAAATACATGGCGAGAATCAAAGAGTGATCCATCTTTTTCACCTCGGTCTTCCTAAACCAAAACACGTCGGCAACTCATGCGAGGTTAGGGTTAGCAATCTCTTGAGAGCGATCGCACCTCTCGAGGCGAACAGACTCGAACCATGGAACTTCTCCACTATCGCACCGATGGAAGGCCTTTAATCAACTGAGCTATCCTTCCATCTAATGCTTCTAATACATTGAGATTGGATAAAAAATGCCACAGATATCGCAGTAGTCTGCGCATGAATAGTGGTTGGCAATAACTTCGGTATATTGACCTAAATATCTTCGTCTCAAAGAAGTTTGCAAGATACTCTTGCAGACTTCCTCCAAATGATTCACGACACGACATTTTCTTATTCCAGAAGTCAATGCGAAGATGCTAAGAGTATGAATTCATCAGTGATGAGCTTGTAATTCACCTGTCCCCTCGTGTCAAATCTCTGGAGGTCTGGTCATGAACCATCCGAACTCGAGAGGAGATGATTAATGACTGTCAACCGACTGAAAATCATCGTTTCAACGTCCAACTGTAAAGAACACAATTATTCCTGTCTATGGCTACTCATGACAACTCTGTGAACCAGAGAACTCCTCACAATCAGGACTTGACCTGTAGTCTTGACTTGTATTCGTAATCGGTCCTTGTCACAGGTGGTGGGATAGCTCAGTTGGTTAAGACCACGCTTCGACGGTGCAGAAGGTTAATGGTTCGAGCCTGATGAGGAGACACCACTCCCACGTGAGAACTGCCACAGTAGGACGTCTACTCCACGTTTTTAACTCTTCCTTAAGGAACAAGCGCACGTTGACCAGCAATACAGTGGCAATGACGACGGTGAGCTGTCGAAACATTGCATAACACGATCATTTATCTACACAATCCAGCTTTCGGAAGGAACTAGCAGGTTTCTCCATTAAGGTTTATGATTATTGACAACGAGGAGGATTTAGATTGTTATTTCGTGCTATCTGTCCCTGTAAGTGGTTGCAATATAGATCTGCTTCCAGACATTCTCTTATTTTTATCCAATTCTTTGCAATAATAACCTGAGCGCATATTCACTTCAAATGTCCATAGCGTAACTTGTACAAAGTCCTGCAACTGACAATGTTTCCATTGAGTGACGAGACCAAAACAAGTATATAAGGGAAGCATGGAATCGATGATTGATTTTTGGCGACAACTATGTATGATATTACTTTTTAGCCAGCGCTTATAAGCGGCTTTCTGTATTTGATATCGCAATTGACAACAGAATTATTGAAATATGGAATGGAAGGTAACGAATAGCTATGTCAAAAGTATGAATCAGCGAAAAATTACAAAAGAACGAAGACATTTGGAAGACAAATGTAAAGATGAAAGTCCATTTCTATGGTTGTTAGAATGTTGATGCAAGGTTGATAGTTGATTTGACATAGAAATTAATTGATGTATACAATAACAACAAATTAGTGGACGAGACTGACCACTGTTGATGCTGATGTGACTTAGAATGACTTAACTTCCTGTAATTTTGTTTACCGTTAGTGAACAGCCATCAGAAATGGTCATTAGACAAGGCCGAAGCACTAAGATGCTGAGGAAAAAAGAGGTTAGGTTATTCAGATTTCTGATGGAAATAGACGAATTTTCTGCAATGAATTGAAGACTGTATAGGAAGAGATAGACTTTTCCATTTCTCATCCGAGTTTTTGTATTTTTGACCAATTTCTTTCTGCTTGTAACTGACGATGTAGACACGTTACTTGTGGTCCTCTTAATACTAAGACAAGCTGACTTTTAGAGATAGCGACTTTTCAAGATGTTCGCCAAAAATTGTTGGGTTTAGACCACTGAAAGGTCACTCATTGAATGACTTCTCATTGCATCGTTAAAGGCTTGAATCTCATTTTAACGAAAATAGCAACTTAACCTCATTTGGTCAGCATGTCATAGCGATCATTTTGGTCGATCGATTTCATGTCATTATTTTATTGGACATATCATCAGGACAAAGTTACAATAAAGATAAAACCATTAAATGCATCAATTGAGAACTTGTCAAGCTAAAAGAACTATTGGCAATTGCGTCTAAAACCACAGAAATTGAATAGATGCTGAGAACAATACAATAGGAACTGATTTGCAATCACAATTACGTCTAAAACTACGGAATTCAATGTCACAATGCTAAAAATTGGACCAAAATAAAATCGACCAACACTTGTCGATTTTGTTTTAAAATGATCTCACTGGGTTCGCAATCTCACAACTTTATCTCCTCAATAATTAATTAAGGAGATTTATAACCAAAATTTGGTAAAATTTCGGAAATCTGTCCAAATCAGTGATTATGAATTTTGAATAACTATTTATACTATCTGAAGATGCGCGGGAGAAAGCAAATGAAACCACTGTTAGAAAATAACGCGAATTTCGTGAAGTTTTGGAGCAACACTGCGAAGCTCAAAGAGAGGACCGAATCAGCTCTCGGGATATCGATCCGGGAAAGTCTAATTCAGATGGTCAATATCATGAATAAGATGTGGAGAACACTGCAGGCAAGAATCCGTCGGAATGACGAACTCCTCTCATTAAATGACGACAGATAGTCTCATTAACCGCCTAATTTCTCCATCAGGACACCATCCTACCAAGTGCTTCTGAAATCAATTCTCCGCCTGTAGACGAATTAAGATAAGTACTGGAGATTTGGAAGTCCAAGAAATTTTGTCCACCACTGTCACTGTTCACTAGGACTGTTATCTTCTATTCTGTCCACCAATTTCATGCCGAAAGTATCTCTCTTCTCCCAAACTGATAATAGAATCAGTGGAAAGTTTTCGTCATGTTGATGTCCTAATTTGTCTTAATTATGTCAAATTGGCGATTATCTGTCCACATCACTTTCAGAAAGGTCAAATGTATTGGAAACTGTTCATTCCAAGGTCGATTGATAAAATTGAACTTTTGAGTTAGCCGATGACTAAAATTACCCAAATCTTGACGCAACTATCAATTATTGCAAGTCTCAGCGTTGGAATTATCAGACGAACTTTAATACTCTATCATTCATTGCAACTTCGATCATATTTCCACTGTCTAGTGAATCCGTCGTCGTCATACATGTGGACTTCGAGGACTCCTTCATGCATCACCCTCACACAGAGGAGCAGAATCTATGTATGTACCACAGAATGCGGAGAGAGTGTCCCTAAACTGCCTCTACATCATCGTGTACTCAAACAGAGGAGCAGAATCTAAGTATGTACCACAGAATGTGGACAGAGTGTCCCTAAACTGCCTCTGCATCATCGCGTACTCACACAGAGGAGCAGAATCTATGTATTTACCACAGAATGCGGAGTGTCCCTAAACTGCCTCTGCATCATCGTGTACTCACACAGAGGAGCAGAATCTATGTATTTACCACAGAATGTGGACAGAGTGTCCCTAAACTGCCTCTACATCATCGCGTACTCACACAGAGGAGCAGAATCTATGTATGTATCACAGAATGCGAACAGAGTGTCACTAAACTGCCTCTACATCATCGCGTACTCACACAGAGGAGCAGAATCTATGTATTTACCACAGAATGTGGACAGAGTGTCCCTAAACTGCCTCTACATCATCGCGTACTCACACAGAGGAGCAGAATCTATGTATGTACCACAGAATGCGGAGAGAGTGTCCCTAAACTGCCTCTGCATCACTGCGTACTCACACAGAGGAGCAGAATCTAAGTATTTACCACAGAATGCGGAGAGTGTCCCTAAACTGCCTCTACATCATCGCGTACTCACACAGAGGAGCAGAATCTATGTATGTACCACAGAATGCGGAGAGAGTGTCCCTAAACTGCCTCTGCATCATTGCGTACTCACACAGAGGAGCAGAATCTAAGTATTTACCACAGAATGCGGAGAGTGTCCCTAAACTGCCTCTACATCATCGCGTACTCACACAGAGGAGCAGAATCTATGTATGTACCACAGAATGCGGAGAGAGTGTCCCTAAACTGCCTCTACATCATCGCGTACTCACACAGAGGAGCAGAATCTAAGTATTTACCACAGAATGCGGAGAGAGTGTCCCTAAACTGCCTCTGCATCATCGCGTACTCACACAGAGGAGCAGAATCTATGTATTTACCACAGGATGCGGAGAGAGTGTCCCTAAACTGCCTCTACATCATCGCGTACTCACACAGAGGAGCAGAATCTAAGTATTTACCACAGAATGTGGACAGAGTGTCCCTAAACTGCCTCTACATCATCGCGTACTCACACAGAGGAGCAGAATCTATGTATGTACCACAGAATGTGGACAGAGTGTCCCTAAACTGCCTCTACATCATCGCGTACTCACACAGAGGAGCAGAATCTATGTATTTACCACAGAATGTGGACAGAGTGTCCCTAAACTGCCTCTGCATCATCGCGTACTCACACAGAGGAGCAGAATCTATGTATGTACCACAGAATGTGGACAGAGTGTCCCTAAACTGCCTCTGCATCATAGCGTACTCACACAGAGGAGCAGAATCTATGTATGTACCACAGAATGTGGACAGAGTGTCCCTAAACTGCCTCTGCATCATCGCGTACTCACACTGAGGAGCAGAATCTAAGTATTTACCACAGAATGCGGAGAGTGTCCCTAAACTGCCTCTGCATCATCGCGTACTCACACTGAGGAGCAGAATCTAAGTATTTACCACAGAATGCGGAGAGTGTCCCTAAACTGCCTCTGCATCATCGCGTACTCACACAGAGGAGCAGAATCTATGTATTTACCACAGAATGCGGAAGATCATGATTACATCAGAAGAGGAGCGCATCTTGAGTAAATTCAGTAAGCGAGTGGCTGGAATCCATCATTGAGTCTTTTATTCTCTTTCAGTCATTAATGTCTTGTAGAGACATCTTCCTGACAATAATGTCAACTTGCTACTCTACGTGGGAGAATCCAGACGTTTAAAGGCTATAAGCATCGGCTTTAAAGTGCACGTTCGATGTTCATCAAATTTGCATTGAATACGTCTAAGCAATTTACGATGACAGGGTTCAGTCGTTGAACGTAATTCATTTTATGACGGCTATAAACCGCCACTGATGCAGAGGTCCAGCATGAGTCGATGCCCGGTGAGACATCGAGTTATTCGAGTCTTCGGTCAATGCTACCTTCTCCCGCTACTGTGTAACGGTGCGCGTGAGGATAAAGAGTGCACGCCTCGCTACACAGGCCTGCAGCAGAACTTGCCGACTCTTCACTCTCTCATAAAAGTCGGTAAAATGCCGTCAACTCCCTTCAAACAAATCATCAGGGAAGGGACACAAAACTCATAAATGTCAAGTCTCCTTTGCCCAGCCCGAATGTCTGTTGGGGACAGGCAAGGTGTTACATGAGGCACATTTCCTGGATTTGGCCAAACCTCATAAATTCTGCTACTGTTCGACGCCAGGAGTGAAGACGAAGATGCGTTTGGAATCATAAAGCGAGTGGAGAGGCTGAAATGAGAATATTCGCCAACTTCTTGTGTCTTCAACTTCACAAATACTTCTTCCTCGACTGTTCTCTTTTACTGACATCCACGTCTTCTATTCTGACTAATCACTCGTCGAATAGAGCCAAATGACTATCCATTGGCTTGTTAATGGAAACGCTCTAGTTATGTTTCCTGGCTGTGAGGCGTCATTGATAAAGGTCTAGCGTTCTAACGCCATAAAGGTGGCGAATTCAAGTTCCTATCACTTTGAACAACAATCAGAGAGATTTCTATTACAGATTGCACTATAGATAACATAGATGTTCAATCATCTGCACTACACAGCAGAGGTGCTCAATCATCTTGAAACTGCAGACACCTCTCCTGCACTCAATGCATAAATGTCTGCCTCGCTTCCTGCTTTCAAGCTGCAGATATCTACGCCTGTCGTGCATTCACTGATCAATGCACTCAAAACATAGATGTCTGCCTCGCCTCCTGCTTTCAAGCTGCAGATATCTACGCCTGTCGTGCATTCACTGATCAATGCACTCAAAACATAGATGTCTGCCTCGCCTCCTGCTTTCAAGCTGCAGATATCTGCGCCTGTCGTGCATTCACTGGTAATTGCACCCAAAGTTTATTTCATGATTGCCTCAGACATGGAAGAATCGAGCTGAAATTCACCAGTGTAATAACTTGGAAGGTTCGCTAACTTCTTGCTTCAAATTCACACAGAAAATGAATTTACAAACTGCTACTCAGTGGTCAATATATTTCAAGTGAACTCTCCATAATCTCATGAAACCGTCACCCTCAAAGTGCAGTGAACATGTTTGAGTTTGTCCACTAACATCTGTCCATTCTTCCCAAGATGCACCCGTCGATACAAGGAGAAGTCAATTGATAAGCGTTCATGTCCCATTCTCTCTCTTAATAATTCACCAACAATCACCGATTTCCCAGCGGTATACGATGACCAATGCGTCACTGCCAATACCTTCTGTCAATTATGAATACCTCCATTCCTTCCACGGCTAATTGAAATGTCACTTAAAAATGACCTCTACACCTCTGCATTTGTGTCTCTTGAAAGAAGAGCAGACTAATGAACAATGTACACAGATACGACAACCGTACGATATTCAAACAGCACCGAGCATCTTTTGTGGAGGACGGATGGAGTCGCCTACGATGAAGCATCTTGATAGAATTTGCAAAATGATAAAAATTCTGCATGCAGATGTAAAATCGAATTTAGGAAAATATCTGAATTGAAAATAAAGACAAAAAGCAGCCAACCAGCTTCTTGCCATCACTGCCGAAGGCTCACACCGAAAAATTGGGTTCTTGCATTTGATCTTTCATTACATATTACTAGACAGCGACAATTTAGGTGAATCACCTAAAATGAATTTTTTACCTAAATTCTGGATATTTTGTAAAAAAACCTAAATCACCTAAATATTGTCATTACGACAAAAACGAGAAATTTTATTAACTCATCTACACTGGAATCATTGGAATCACATTGGAAAACATTGAGAAAATCGTGGTAAGGAATTACTTTTATCATCGGAATAATGAAGACAATGATGAGTGATTCTGGGCACTGCCACATGTTTCTGGTCATAGTTTGTAATTCTTTTATAGAGTTTATAGTGCATTTGAAAAACGAGTAATTTTGATCTGTGTGACACACGCAAAATTGTACAATTGAATTGTCAATATACCTTTTGAAACATATATACTTAGTTGCTAATGTTTCATCTGTGCAGTTGTTGTAGCTTGAATAAATTCGTTCCGAATCGCCATTAAATATAGGCTTTACTTGTCATTATCTTTTCTAGTCTTCTTTTCTTGAACTTATACGTAGATTATTGTCGCGGTATTTGTTTACAAATTGGTTACCGAAAAAGGCACAATTCATGGAAATAAACAAAAACTGCCATTGCTCTCAATGAATCTAGATATTTTGATGGATTTTTGATTCACCTAAATAAACAACCTAAATTTGTAAAATTATTCACCCATTAAAAACCTAAAATGACAAAAATATTCACCTAAGATGTCGCTGTCTACATATTACTAAACCGATGACCTTAAAGGAGATTATGCAGAATTGATGTCCATTCGCCTATGTGCCATAAAGTTGAGACTTTCCTTTTTAACGCAGTACTTTTACGATACTACGCACTTGCTCACATTTACAATATGTAGTGTTTTAAAGTTACTTGTGTCTTTCTCATAGAAAGAGGCTATAACAATAGTGATTTGAGAGTCTGCATGGAAAACGTCCTAACAATCCCTTCAGCTTTTTGCTTCGGGCTATTCTCCAGCAGAGAATTATCAAATCGATGTAATGTAATGTAATTTGATTTGAGCTTTGTGTAAAAGTCCCTGTTTGCATTGTAAAGTTGGCTTGCACTGTTTCAATTATTGTATTACTGTGGGACACGCCTTGGACATCGGTCCACCGGCTGTTAATCATGTCAAAAGTACCCGAAACGAGAAGTCGGTGATCTTGCTGATGAGCCCCGTGTCGTCGTCTTGTATAGATTTGTTTTATCAAGTACAGGAATATTTGTATTGTTTTACAGTCAAGTGACTTTTCATAGTAACCCGCCGCACTTGCTCGAATGAACGCTACAATGAGTCCAGGACTCCTGGAAGATGTTTTCTATATCGTATATATCGTCGTTGTCGCATTAATCCATGACATTTGATTTTTAAGGCCAAACACAATACCGGACGTGTGCAATCTTCCAACTAATCGCTTGTCTCAAGAACGAGTTGTAACTAAGAAAAATCTACCCTGTGGTGTTGCTAGAAAATCGATGCTGTGTACGTTTATCGAGCATTCGTCATAATATGCATGCAATCATAATATGGAATTCTCAATCAGTTTTATCGCCTCCTGCAAACTGAAGAAATGCGTGTGTCAGGTGGTAATCAATCCGCACTTTTCCTATTACATTTCCTTCGCACGCCATTGGACGAGAGTAACATCATAATGACACTCATTGATGTTCTCATAGAAATTAATTGATTTCTAGGCATTCCATGAAGATGCTGACAATCCAACTTCTATGGCTTTCATTCCTTCATTACATAGAGCAGCAATCAATGCATTCGTTGTCCAATGAATCAAATACAGCTGAAAAGAATCATTCTCTGTACTTCACCGTTCCAAATTTAGTCAAAAGGCAATCGACTAAATACAATAATATGACATTTTTCATTAGAGCACAGACATCCGTTTAATAACTCAACAACGGTTATCCGCAAACCTTATGAGTTACGGGATGATGTCACATTTCTTGTCAGTAAGGATTTTAGGAGCGTGTGATCTTCTGAAACCCTGAATTTGCAGAAATGTGATCAACAAGTCTACATAAACAGAAAAAATATATAAACGAGTGAGATTTTGCGATGTTTTTTCTGTTTCAGATTTTGAACTAGAATTCTTAGCAGGTCTTCACAAAGAGACTTATCACAAATCTTCGCGTGCAAATAGCATCTAATGTGTCAATTTTGTCATTATAGCGCAGACTAACCTACTTAGTAAGTAAATCAATAAATGAACTTTGTTTATACTCGGAGACACATTAGGTGTGCGCCTCTCTTCCATGTGGCCGAGTTCAATTTATCCCACACTCATTCTTTCGCTTTCAGTGTTTAGAAAGAATGCATAGTGTACCTGTTTTTAAAAGTCCTAGGTGTGACCTGACCTAGATTGAAACCCAGGTCTCCCCAACGCAGCGCGAACACTCTACCAGAAGGCCACTGCGCTGGTAGCAGATAAAGTTAGCAAGTTTCTAAATATTATTGATGATGGAACCTATTGCAGTCTATCAGTCATAAGAAACTATGCACATTGCTTGCCAGGAATGTTTAATGTAGACGCTTAATAAGATTTATGAGGTTAGTCTAAGTAGTATGCCTAGAAAATATCAAAATTACAATCTTAAGTGGAAGTTCTTTATTTGACGGTCGACATTTTACCAGCCAATGCTGTAATGGGGATCTGCCCCTCTCATTCTTCTTCTTCTCTCTTTCTCTCTCTCTCCTTCTTTACTCTCTCTTCTTCCACTTCTTTCTTTCTCTATCTCTCCTGTATTTTCCAATACAGAATTTTGTATTTGGAGCTGACGAAAAATCCACTGAAACACGTGTCCTCCAGCTACGAGTTTTTCTCATAATTCACTTCGGATACACATTCACATCACTTGTGCGAGTGGCACAGCAAGGGGAGCCGCCCTCTCCTCCTTTCTCTTCTTCTTCTTTTCTCTCTGCTCTCTTCTCCTCCACCTCCTTTCTCTTCTTCTTCTTTTCTCTCTGCTCTCTTCTCCTCTACATTCTTCTCTACTCTATCTCTCTTTCCTCCTCCTCCCTCTCCACCTCCTTTCTCTTCTTCTTCTTTTGTCTCTCCCTCTCCTTCTCCACTTCCTCCCACTTTTAAATCTCAGTTAAAGATTTTTGTATTGGAGCTAATGAAAATTACACTGAAACACGTGTCCTCCACCTACGAGTTTTTCAATTAATCAATATCTTTGGGTACATACTTCATAATTTGTGAGAGTGGCACACCAAGGGAGGCGTCCTCTCCTTGTTCTCTCTTCTCTCCACCTCTTTCCTCTTCTTCTTTTCCTCTCTCTCTCTCCTCCTCCTGCACCTCCTCCCTCTAAATTTCTTCTTTTTCTCCCTCCCTGTGAACAGTCCCTCGCCCATTCAATGTCAACTATCGCCTTTCGGATGTTACGAAACAATCACCGCAAGTTTGACCGCTGTTTGGCGGACGGGTCAATCATGTTTGGAAAGTGCAGGAGCTCAGTGATGAGCGGATGATGGCTATCCGTTCCTCATTCATTATTCAAATAACAAGTGAGCGATCTCTACTGATAAATGACCTTTCTTTCTTGCTTCTGGGAGGGGAAATAGCGGTTGAAAAGTACAGCATTTGTGTCCGCCGCGATGTTTTTATTTTTAATTTCCAGACGCACCACAGAAGAGGGACAGTTCTGTCAAGTTTACATTCGGTTCATCTTCGCAATCACAAGCTCACGCTTGAACAGCTTTACCAGTGCAATAAGACGGACACTTTCAAGGCGCTCACACGGAGGAACGGCTGCTGTCCAATCGATGAATTCACTGCTGGTGAATACCAGACCGCCTGTAAGGACACACATGCCAGACAGACGGAGATGGAAGTGTTTTCGAGTCCTCAAAAGCAACAATTTTCACTCTCAAAAATCCGCATTGACCACATGTCGGCCGCCGAGATGTCAAATTATTACAAATTTCAACACATTTATTCAACAGGACATTCCAAGGTGTCCAAACACCTCCCTCTACGAATGTCTCGTGATCTCCGGAAATCCAACCAAGGCCACTCCGATCATCACTCTCAAATCATAGAAATCTTCGTCACGTTATCCGCATAGAAATCTTGTTGACATGAACGGAATGTACCCATCGAGGCCGCAGACATTCAAATAATGTCACTGAAGCACTGTGGTACATTTGGTGTGTCTTACAAACATTCTTTGACGGCTACAAAGATATCTGAATGATGATTACTAATAGATAACAGCAGATATTAAACACAAACAGAAATACCATAGAGATGGAGCTACATCCTTGCACGCAGTGCGCGTGAGTTTCTTGTGAGAAAATAACTAGGAAGAAAATTGATAAAAAGGTTGTCTCTCTCCTTGATAACCCCTCAAGGTTTGTCAATTGGCAGGATCAACCCCTCACCACCACACATCAGTTATCATAGTGGTGGTCAATTCTCATACGATGATGAAAATCATTCCAACAGCCATTTATAATAGAATATAATGCTTACTAAATTAAATGATTAATTGAAGTAGTCCTGATGAGGACTGATGGCGTTCTCCAATCCGCAAGTGTACAAATGCAATGCTACTGCAACCATTGGATTAATCAGTTCTTAAAAGAATCCACTGGAGCTTTCTCGTGGCAGCGAATTAAAATTGATCAGCTTTGGCCCAATATCTGGTAAAAATGGAAATCTTAAGACTTGTAACACTACTCATTCTTACTGTTAATATACTAATACCACAGATTACAAACTGCCGCATATATGTTCAAAACAGACGTCTAATATACTGTACCGACTACAGATGCTGGTAGTGGAAATAGAATAGGACAGTGGTCACCATAGGTTAAGGCAATTAAAAATGGATGTTATAAAACAACAGGAAACCGATGGATAAAAATTGGAAAAGTGGAGGTAAAACATAGAAATACAATGATACTACTACACCGATTGCAAGTGAACTAATGCTACACTATATCTGAGACTGCACACGGTGGCTAATGGAAACTGGATAATGGTAATAGTGGACAAGTGGAAAGTGGATAATGGAGGTAAGCAATAGAACTGCAATGACACTCTGCTACACCGAAAGCAATGGAACTACACACACTATACTGAGACTATACTGTTATGGGAAATATGAGAATATACTGTTATAGTACCCGGTGAAAAAATGAAAACTCAAGACTTGTTTCTGCGTCACTTTCACATGCCTATTATAACTCCGATAAATGAACATCATGATAGTGATAAAAGTACAATATTAACAATATTAAAATCTTGTGATGCCTTCGTAAGCTCGCATGAGTACTTCCACAAGATCAGTTATGGAATAGATTAGGGATTTCCGATAACTTCGTACTTCCATGAGTTCTCTCAAAATTTCTTCTAATGTTGCAAAAAGTTTGTCACTGTCAGACGGATTTTCATATTCCCTTTGCAATTTCAGTTCCATTCTACCCCACACTTTTTCAATAGGGTTCATATCAGGGCTGCAACGAGGCTAGTCAAGGATGTTGACATCATTTTCTTGGAGAAATGTTCGCGTTCGAAGGGCAGTATGGATAGGCGCATTGTCTTGTTGGAAAATGTTGTTTCCTTGAGATATCATGGGCAAAATAGGCAGGAGGTGCTCAGCAAGAATATTAGCGCACTGTTCAGAATCAATGTGGGTTTTGATTCTTACTAAATCCGTGAAGCCGTTTACATTAAATGCCCCAAATATTATTGCATGAGCCACATACATATTGGAAACGCTGCAAACATAGGGTTCGGAATATCGGCATGCGAAGGGTCTTCGAACATACTGCACGCGGGATTGTCCTAAGCAGAATCGCGATTCATCAGAAAGCACAACTGTCTTCCACCTTCTAGAGCTCTAATTGGATTTTTGCCGAGCCCATTCAAGTCTGCAATCTTTATGGTCTTCAGTCCGTAGAGTCTTCCTTGCCGGTGCAAAGGACTTGAGGCCAGCATCTGAACTGTTCGAAACTGTTCAACATCGAAACTGTTCTTCTGTCACATTCAAGATGCGAGTCCTGCTTTATTTCTCTGGCAGACAAAGGGATTTTCTGAAGACATCCTGACAATCTTTTCATCTTCTTGGTCACTTGTCACTTTCTTCCGCCCAACAGCACCTCGGGTTGCTTCCTTCAGCTTGTCCATCGACAGACAATCTCTGAAGATACTTTTTGACCGTGTTCTCTGAAATCTCAAGCACTCAGCTACTTTTGGTTTTGAAGATAATGCATGAGTCCTTAATACATAAATTTGACCTTTCCTAAACTTAGTAAAGTCGGGAATGAAATGAACGAAATGACACTTCCAAACCATTTTATTAACATCATGCTGCTTTCTTTGTGTAGTGTTAACTGAAATCAGCAGATATTTATGGTCTGTCCGTAGTATCAGCATGATCGCATTCGTTCGTTTAGATCACAATAGAACACTGGCGAATGTTGATTTGGGGTTATTAGCATCGATTGCTGCCAACAATATGTTGCAACTTATCGGGTACTATATTTTTTCCATGACTGTATATGGAAAATACTATTTCTTCACTTGAATTTGTTATCGCCAGCTTCTTAATCCGCCTATAATACTTCATGGAATCAACCATTTCTTCATTTGAAATACAATACAACGACCACTACTTCAGCTACCGATTAAGGAATATAAAACATAATACTGCAGTCCGTCAGTCATCAGCAAGTACTCGTCTAGTTGTGTTTCGACCCCTAACCTGAGCACTCAAACCCAGACGAACGGGGTCCCACACATAGTGGCTGACAAAATGCTGAATAGGTAATGATATGTCGAAAAACATGTCAAAAAGACAAGTCAGACATCATTTAAATGTTGCGTTTCCCACATGTAAACTCATCCTGTCATTAAATTCATCCTATCAATAAATATAGCATACTTTTTGCGATCCGCACATGTAAACAAATCCTGTACATCAATCTGTGCATTTTTCAATGGCACTCAATTCCTGGTCATATATTAAGAGTGTGGACTGCTTTAAATATCTGGGGTCCATGGTCAATACTGAGGTGACTAGCGCAGGTGATGTTGCACATCGAGTACGTTACGGCTGGAACACATGGAAGAGACTGACTCCAGCGCTATGTGACAGAAGGATGCCAATGAAGATAAAGAGCAAAGTATACTCCTCTATGATCAGGCCAGCAATCCTTTATGGTTCTGAGTGCTGGGCCCCTCTCAAGACAGATGAGCAGAAGCTGCACGTGGCGGAGATGCGGATGCTAAGGTGGATGCAGGGCTACACACGCTTGTACCGGAAGACCAATGAAGAAATAAGATCTAATGTGGAGATGGCCCCTATTCAAGAAGTGGCAAGAGCAAGAAGGCTGTCATGGTTTGGTCATGTGCAGCGTCGCGGAGAGAGCCATCCCCTTAAGAAAGCATCACGTCTGCAAGTGGAAGGAAGAAGAGGTAGAGGCCGCCCGAAGAAGACCTGGACAGCGACAATAACCGCCGACATGAAGACAAAAGGAGTGGATGCCTCCCTGGTCCATAACCGGAAGGAATGGAAAAAGAGGACTGGACCTACCCTGGGATACGCGGGACAAGGGTCGACAAGGTGAGCAAGGTGAACTCAATTCCTGGTCAATGAATAGATATATCGGCACAATTGTGACCGTATGAAATACATGTAGATCTACTCATTGTCCAATTTAACAACTGATACTGTAAATCTAGGAATTTTCACGAGATTTTTATTTTCGCGAATTTCACTCCATCCGCGAAAATGTTTCTTCGTTTCTACCAAGACTGCGGCATTAACAGAGTGCAGCACTCTCAAGTGTTGCTTCATTGTTGGGATCTAAGAAACCTGGTACGTTTGGAGAAGTTTCTTCAGCCATTTCTACATTGTACTTCGGCGTTGCTGGCAGACAGGGACTCCTGATTCCTCAGCGCTGACACTCAACAACCGGTACACGTAATAATAACATGAGTCAGTCTCCATATAATCTTTGTAAAACTGTTGATATAAATCTGCTGTCTTAGTACTATAAGTAACACCTCTTACCATTTTCGCAGTAAATGCAAAATTCGGGCGGACTCGCTAAAATTGAAGCTCGAGGTAAATATTCTTTTTTTGCCGATTCGCGAAATTTAAACGCCGCGAATATTTCCCGCTTTACAGTATCAAGCTATCATTCGACTTGTTAAGGAAAATCGTAAGTCGAAAATCTGACATCAAATGCTGCTACTATATAATTGCTACTGATCGATTGTTTCCTGTCATTAAAGTGATTTGATTGCTCAGCCCAATTTAGTTGCAACTAATTTTTCATATTCCCTGAAATGGCAAATTAAATCATACAAATCTAAATTACAAATCAGTTACCGAATATCGCATGTAATTTTACACCAGACAAAAATATTTGTATAAAGATCTGTATATCCCATTCTCCTGTTGTTGCTTCCCTCTTTTCTACGTTAATGAAACTGTGAATTCATAAATTAAGCGCGTTAGCTTTAGCGGCCGGTATTGATGTCTTAGGAAGATATTTTGACGTCTTCAATGCCTTGACTTTCCTCCCTCTGCAGACCAAAGAGAAGAACAAGTGAATGGTCAAATTTCCCCGTCACAAAACAGATTAAAGGAGCCCAATGCTGAAAATCAAGAGTTCCTCTGTCATTGAAATATTCTATAACTTCTGGATGAAATTTCCCCCACCTCCCCACTGGAACGAAATCTCAATGACCTGTGTTCAATGGTCAGATACCGTACATTGAAATCTCATGAAAATATTTGGAATCATGTAAATAGAATAATTAAATATTGAGTTCCATCCTCAGCTGAAAAATGGAAACAGAACTGAATAGCTGCTATTTCATCCAACATCAGGAATCATCAGCAGGCCTAGTTTACATCTCTCAAAATCGACACAACTCCCTATTTAAAGTTGCAGCCATGGCCGGGGAATTTTGAGATTTGCAATTAGCAAGTTAGTGAAACTTCAACGGGCATCTAATTAAAGCACAATACTGGCAAATCGCCTAAGTTAGTGCCCCTGAAAGAATTAAATCATAATAATAATTTGAAATGTTATTGAGATGTACTCACCAGAATTCGCTATTTCACACGGATGACGATGAGAGACTGACTCAGCCATGTATTTTGAGCTTCAACTCGATGTTGTAACGGAGCGTGGATGGCGTTCTTCGATGCTTTGGGGTATCACTACAAGTGAAGAAATTCTATTGATGAAAAAACAAACCGTAAAACATCATCAGTTGAAAGAATAGTGCCGACTTTCTAGAAATAGAAAATTTTGACGTTCGATACACACAAGGAATAAATAGAATTCTTTTACTTGAGTAATTCGATGAACGCGAAGCTCAGAGCGTTCTTGTCTTTAAAATCAGTAGAATTTCGAAATTGGTTTCACATCAATTTTTTCACAACTTGTGCTCTCACTGTGCAGTGACCACAACCTCATCAGCATCACCACGAAGCCAACCACCTTCAACCCGAGCCCAACCACCTTCAATGCGAACCGCCTCCACTTCACCCCAAACACCCCCACCTTCCCCACAACCCACCCCACCTTCACGACTAGCAACCCACGACACAACCACCTTCAAACCGCAACCCATCCACTTCAACCCGAGCCCAACCACTTCAACCAGAGCCAAACACTTACCCCGACCAACCACCTTCAACCCGAACCCCAGAGCCCAACCACCTTCAACCCGAGCCCAACCACCTTCAACCCGAACCCAACCACCTTCAACCCGAACCCAACCACCTTCAACCCGAACCCAACCACCTTCAACCCGAACCCAACCACCTTCAACCCGAGCCCAACCACCTTCAACCCGAACCCAACCACCTTCAACCCGAACCCAACCACCTTCAACCCGAACCCAACCACCTTCAACCAGAGCCCAACCACCTTCAACCCGAGCCCAACCACCTTCAACCCGAACCCAACCACCTTCAACCCGAACCCAACCACCTTCAACCCGAACCCAACCACCTTCAATGCGAACCCAACCACCTTCAACCCGAGCCCAACCACCATCAACCCGAGCCCAACCACCATCAACCCGAGCCCAACCACCTTCAACCCGAACCCAACCACCATCAACCCGAACCCAACCACCTTCAACCCGAACCCAACCACCATCTACCCGAGCCCAACCACCTTCAACCCGAGCCCAACCACCTTCAACCCGAACCCAACCACCTTGAACCCGAGCATTCAACCCTGACCTTCTACAGCACCACTACAAAATTCACAACAATGATAATTTCATTTTGAAAACTTTCAAATAATGCATATATCATCAGAGTTATCTCAGAAATGCTATTTAAAGATGGTTGATTATTTTGGTGAAATTAACCATCGCCCCCTGGTGAATTTTTCGAATATCTTTTAAACCAAGCAAGCTGTGGCCACCAGATTTCTAATAGCTTACTTTATACGTATTATGAAACTTTTGAGTGAAGGAAAATAAATTCAGCAGTACACTTTTGGCGTGAGATCTATTCTAAAATTTGAATCTTTTGACTGATTTCGGTACAGTGCGCGACAGCAAGTTGGAAACTTGGCATAAATCTACGGACACGTACATTTTTCAACACCCTCTAAATTTTTTGCTATTAAGAAATATCGACAAATTTATAATCATCTGAAAGAGAATTTTCGCATCTATCATTTGAATGTTGTTGAATTAATTGTTTTTGAAATTGGTGGTTCCTAGAGGTCCATAAACCCGAAATCCCAAATTTTCTTTGACTTGTTTTGATAAGCACATAAATCAATTTGAAACATTCTCCTTGTGATATTCAAAACCATCACAAGATTGGCTTTCAGAAAATATATAGTTTGACAGTGTTTTCTCGAAGTTTATAGGCAATATTTTGAAAGTAGTATAGATAGATAATGTGGCGATTTTTTCATTTTCAGAATGTGTTGGGATAATAACAGAAATAACGCTGTTAACTAACTGGTGGCATTTATTTACCTCAAAACTAATGTTTTCTGCTTTTTTGGGGTAAATTTAAGGCCCTTCGAAGAAATATTCTGAAAATGAAAAAATCGCCACATTTTCTATCTATACTACTTTCAAAATATTGCCTATAAACTTCGAGAAAACACTTTCAAACTATATATTTTCTGAAAGCCAATCTTGTGATGGTTTTGAATATCACAAGGAGAATGTTTCAAATTGATTTATGTGCTTGTCAAAACAAGTCAAATAAAATGTGGGGCTTTCAGGTTTATGGGCCTCTAGGAACCACCAATTTCAAATACAATTAATTCAACAACATTCAAATGATAGATGCGAAAATTCTCTTTCAGATGATTATAAATCTGTCAATATTTCCTAATAGTAAGCAATTTTTAGGTGTTGGAAAAAATACGTGTCCGTAGATTTATGCCAAGTTTCCAACTTGCTGTCGCGCACTTTATTCACTTCTAATGTATATGCGGTATCAATTCTTGATGAAATATGTTGAGATTACATAAAGGATTCATCCCATCAACATAAAGATATTCAAAAATGCAATGACTTTGAAATTCATATTTCAAATATGATTTTTTATTATTTTTGTACTTTTAAGTTCTACATCTGAACAATTTGCCGATCAACATTAATAAATGCAAAAGTATTTCTTTTGGTCATCGTGAAGCTTCTCAATTGTCCTACATGATAAATGATATTATCCTGCAACAAGTGTCAGAGATTAGAGATCTTGTTATCACAATCAAATCCCCTTCATCTGTTGTTTTGCGTGCAAACCGAATGCTTGGCCTCATTAAGAGGGTTTTTGTGACTCGAGAAAAGACATTTTTGTTGAAATTGTTCAAAGTTTATATACGTCCCATTCTTGAGTTTTCATGCATTTTGTGGTGTCCATATCAGCAAGGGTTAATAGATGAAATTGAAAACATTCAACGACGATTTTGCCGATTATTTAGCGATCTGAGACAGTTAGACTACAAAAATCGCTTGAATGAACTGAAACTTTTAAAGTTGTCATCCCGCCGCTTAAGATATAATTGATCTTTGTCTACAAAATGTTAAATGGTCTTGTTAATCTTGATTTTGAGGAATATTTTTCATTTTCCGTGCGAAATCCATGCCGAACCAATCCCTACGCGATCATTGCTAAGAGGACAAAAACATCAACGAAATAAAATTTCTTTACAAGTGATGTGGTTAAGCATTGGAATATGTTGACGTACTTTGAAGTTTCTGCTCCCACATTAAATGACTTTAAGCACCGGTTAACGAACTATTTCCGCATTAACGACATATGGTGATCCTTTAATTTCTCTAATTTCATTTGAAATGTACTTATTGCTTGACTCTAACTTTCTTGTTCAGCAATGTTTGGTATTTGTTGCCCGTCATGGGCTTTCTCTATTTGTCACGGTTTAAGTTTAACTTCTGTGTCTTATGTGAATGCTACATGACAATCATCACTATCATCTAAGCAGCAATTACGAGTACATGCATTGACAATTTTCTGAATCATGTTGCTTTTAGCCTCAGTGTCTCGACAAAAATTCACCGAATTGGATTGTTTCTTCACCTGCAGAAACTAAATGCTAAAATGTGCGATTTTAGTGCTATTTGATTTGAACAAAGTTTGAATATTTGACCTTTGACCTCATCTAATACAATGATGCAATCTCATAGCGATTAATAGTCATCATTTTATTAACCACCTTCACCAGATCTTTCGATTAGTGCATGATTTATTGGCCTTTATTTTAATTTTCCACTTCAAATAACAATCTAATGGAAATTTGTTAAAAAGTTGGCGTTTTTTTACCTTTGACTTTCACTTCAGATTAGGGAAAGCCTTAAAAATAAAAATTATGCTGTTTTTCTGAATCCTCTTTCAATTGATTGGTTAGATAAAATTGGTATAACAGTTTTTGAGATCAGCAGTGGATTCCTCCCCCCTGAGGCACGTTCGGAAAAATACCCCAATATCGCGAGGGTTAAGTTAAAAGCTGATGTGCCTAATCTGTTGGTGTGATCATTTGTTAACCTGTCAATGAGTGTTGGCATTTTCTTTTCTCTAATAAAGTCTTCCCAAGCCATAGCATTTTCACTGTATGAGGCCTTAACTATCTAAAGAAGTGAACTACAACACCGCTATTTTGCAGCATGGATGCGGAGTCCAATCATTTTGGATAGGACTCCGACTCCGGGTGGCCAATATATAAAGCCTAGTATTTTGAAAAATTAACTGGTAGCCTGCATCATAGATCTTTATAGGCCTACCTGAACCTATTTAGGATCATTGCTGTATCAATTATCTGTCTTTTTCGATGAAAGTTCATCGAATGTCGCCTTCAGTTGGATGCGGAAGACTCGGCTCCTCCCATCTTCTTGATGTGTGCTTCACATGGTTTTTCTACCAGGTCTCTACCAGGCAGAAGAAATCCCCATCCTTTTCAAAAAAAATGAGTACACTTTCGATTTTAACATGCGCTTTAGAGGACCCATCACACTATTAACGTGAGGGTAAGAGGATGATGTTCTCAAACAAACTAGTATATCTAATTTTTGTCTCTTATGTGACTTTTGATGTGATCGAGGCTAGGAAGGCTTGTCTTCTTTACTGAATCATCGAGTAAAAGGAAAATCCCTTTTTCACTATCACGGGTCATTCCCTCAACTACTTCAAGCTTTGAATGCACTACTGTCTCTGTACTTTTGTTTGACGGGGAAAGTTGATATCAAAACAGCGACAGCTATGCACGAGAGCAAATAATTTGTTTGCATCATATTTCGGGTCTAGTTATAGGCCGGAGTCCTATCATTTGATAGGACTCCGACTCCAGCAAAAATGATAGGACTCCGGGACTCCGACTCCGCATCCCTGTTTTGCAGGCATGACACGCACGAAGCACTTCAGAACGGGAAGGGTCAAATAAATGACATATAGAGGCGCATTGTTGCCGCATATAAGTCAGTGTTACACTCGCTATCGGAAATGAAGGCGTTCTTCCAATAAATCTGATCAAATCGGGATGTTTTCTAATTAACTGGTCACGTATGCTTCATCTAATTAACAGTGCACATTTCATTCTTTAATATCCTGTCGATATCTGCTTATCCGCTCATTCATGTTGGAAAATTGCACAACAGGTAGAGATCATCAGAATATCAACAGATGCCAGCGAGTTGGATTCCGTAAAAATAATAAAATGCTTGTCATCGTTTGTAGTGAGTGTTCGGAATATTCAATATTGAAATTCGCTTATCATCATCTAGGAAATAATTAAGAGATAAGATTCATAGACTATGTCGATGTCCTGAAATTTTAATACTCTATCCACCGCCGACTTTGGTTACCGAATTTCAGCCTTCACATGTCCGGCAGCCTAAACGAGTACAGGGAACGAGGTCGAAAATGAGACTTTCACAGAATGATGAACACCTTATTACACTAGAGGCATGCAGCCGTAAGACAATAGAAAAATTTGAAATTCAAATTTGAAAAGGCTATTTATGGAATGATGATATGTGACTATGGAAGAGCGAATAACACAATTTTTTGCGCGTGTCCCAAATCTATTGCGCACTTATTCTGCATTAGCTGCGCTGTTTAGTGAAAGATGTTGAAGGTGGTGGTTAAAGCACTTCCTCCCCAAGGGGCGCGGTAGTAAAGCTGGATACCTTAAAATGCACTGACCACTGATTTCTGCCATCATTCCCCATGAGTCACGTTTGCTGTTGAAGTTTCCTTGTTTTTCATTCATGTGCAACGTAATTCAACCGAAGTATCGAATATCGCACACACACAGGTGTCTTCCACAACAACCAACCCATCACATCATTGATACTGTAGATGAACGCACTGATTACCAGACGGGATGATCAATAGCCACTTAGTGAGATCTGAATAAATAAACAGAGGCGTCCAGTAGAGTTTGTCTAGGAAATAATCGCTACCTCGTGAGTGATAGGCTGACCAGGAGGACCACCGGCTAACTGATCAGATTTCAGTTCATTTGGATGTGTTTATCTCAGACTAACTCAATGCCAGCACTGGATGTTTCTCTGCAGACTTGGACAGTGGGATGATGAATTTGAGAAGTCTTATGACGTGTCCGAACTTGAAACTGAGAGACCATTCGTCTTCAATGACATTTATGGGCAACTTCGAGGCCATTTTAATGACTACGAGTTCAATCTTGTACAGCAGTTAGCTGGACTTCCGGTCTTTCGTGTCAACTTGGGACAAGATTGGCCACAATACAAGAATCGGGAAGTTGAGAGAGAAGTTGACGAGTTCAGTCAGTGATGTGACCATCACAAGGTTCGAACCCGGCCGCTCAAGAAGTATCACGGTTACTGCACTTGCCGAAGACTGTCGGTGAGGGGCGAATGTCCAGTCTCTTCGTGTGTGAATACAAATGAACAAGTCAGCAGTTATCAGTGATTTATGCTTGTACTACAGCAGATATCAATGACTACAGGGACACAGAAATCTATGACACCGCGATGAGCAAATGGATTCAACAAGTTGTCAAGTCTGAAATAGGCGCATATTAGGGGTGTAGCAATTAGTGACTTTGACTCGGTGGAAGACGGTCGATTTCTTTTAAAATCTGAAATCGACGTTTCTGTTGCCCTAAAATCACTGATTTATATAAAAAAAGAAAGTGATTCACCAAATAATGAGGAAGACACATTGAATGTCCCATGCAAAAGCTTTGTGATGCTAGTCTATCATGTAGAGTTGATTAACTTCAAAAGCTGGCCAATTAGCCTTAAATAGATTCTAGAAAATAATATTGGTGACATAGATATACAGCAGAAAGTTTATTTTTGATATAATCACTTAAGTATCAAAATCACATCGATAATCAGCATCACTGAAATGATATTGACGCGGATGCACTATCTACCAAACGATCTATTTTTCGACCCAAAAAGAGACAATCCATCCCCCACTTTTGTTGTTATGTCGCAGGGGGTTTGAAAATGTCCAAAAGTACTTACAACAGGACTCTAATTGGTGAATAACAATTCCATTTGTTCTTGACTAAAATGAATGCATAGGTTGATGTTCCGCGCTGGGATTCGAGCACAGGTACCCTAGTTCAACAGTGAGTAATCCATCACATGGCTACAAAACAAATGGTTTCATCACTCTGTCAATCAGAAGCGAGATTGTGACATGTCTCAGGACTTCCAAGATTCTGGAGAGATGCATGAAAGGCACAAATCAGAACTTCTACCCAGGTGCGGCAAAAAAAAAATACCATTTGTTTATCATAATATACGAAAATAGGCTCAAGCTCCTTTGATATTCAATTAAAACCTGTAGACCTACGTAATCGTTTTGTTTGGCAATAAGATGTGATCTGGTGTCAATAATCTAGAATCATGTTATTCTTATCTGAATGGGATTAAGGGGGATTCTCATAATTGCATTTCATTATGGAGGAGAAAAAACAAATTTCTAAAATATGTCATTCAATTAAATCGAATAATTTTCGATAAATTTAGCATAAATTGGAATGATGTGTTGAAGTTATGCTTATATTACTAATTTTTCCACAGCAAATTATTTCAGATAGGAAAAAATGATATGATATGCAATATGACAACATGCATGTCGAATTCATCAATTTATTATCTGTCATTGTTTACAGCATCTCAATCATTTTGACTCAGGAAATTGTGCAAGAGATTAAATTGGTGTGGCATAGTTCTACAGCTGGTTAATGACTTGATTAAACGATGAGAAATCAACAGATTCATGGAAAAGATTTGAAGGGGAATCCTTTAATAGCTTCTAAATGCTGCAAATTCAGTCTGATCTGTATCATCTGTGCAACGCATTTGATACTAAAGAAAGCACAAAAACCAAAATTCACCTCCAAATTGATCGAAACTTTTGTTTTCTTTGAATCTCTATATTCCTCCAGAAATCCACGATCCAATCGGAATTGCAGACCGTCCTCTCATTGGTTGCGGTATTGAAGGCGCGCTGACTGGTTTACGGAGATCCGACGCTCTATCATTGGCCAACATTTGGCTAAGGAATAGAAAGGACATGGACGCTGTTTCATTTCAATTGAATTTTGCAAGACATTCACTGGTTTCTTCCTCACGTGTCAGAGGGTGCAGAATAAGAAAAATAATTTTGTCAATTGTTCATGGCGCATTGTGCGTGAAATTCATTTATTTATTGTCTATCATCCTCATGTTAGAATATCGTGACGCAAATGAGAGCATTCCACTTTCACATATGATGATGTGGTCCCGTGGCACAGTGGCTAAGTACTTGGCCTCACGATCTTTCGGTCAGAGGTCGAGCCCCGAAAGTGTCATTGAAAGTCGTCAGGAAGGGCATCCGCACTAAACGATCATGACGCTCCAGATTAAAGTCTGACTGTGTCAGCATCGTCCAAGCCCCCAGTATGGGGGAGTAGTGACGTTAAACCATTCATATATGATCGCACGTGACTGATTGGCATATATGAGCAATTCAGCATAAATAATTGTTGAAGATGGACGCCTTTATTTCTATTCTAAGTAGACACAAAAATGGCGGACCATATTCTGCAGACAAAGTTGATAGTGAATAGTGATATAGAAATTGATAACAATAAATCCTCTAGAATGGAAGTTCAGCTTCATGGAATATACAACAGTGGCACAAAAATGGCACACATTTTCACTTAAATACACTTGCAATGGCTGCATCATTGGGTTAGAATCAGTCACATGTGCAATTCTAAGCTTTTCAATGGTGGTTCATGCCACAATTTAGTTCCGCGGATGTGCCGCGACTTTGAATCAATTTCCATTCTACTCAACTTCAGATAAACAATCTATTTCTATGGCAGTTGATGAGTTTGAGATCTCCACACCTGTCCTAAGAAACTGAAAGGGCACTAGGGCCTCGTTTCGGTTCTGTTAGGCCTTTTCCCGATTGGGTTGGATGAAATTAAACGAGTGTAGGAGCTCTGCTATATGGAATAAAATAATGTCAATATAACCATAGAAATCGGAAACTAGAACCACAGAATTAGAAAAATAGTCGTGCGTCGCTTGCGGATTGCTGTGAATTCCTTCAAACTACTCCGATCGCCACGATTACTTCAGATTCGAAGAATTCAGATCATTGCGCAAAAGTTTTCTCGATAATGTTGGGCCCTCCGATCATTATTAAAAAAATTAGCAGGCGCAAGAAAAAACGTTTTTCTCTGTAGAATTTGACATCGACTGTGTCTCTTTTCTGTGTGAACCGGTTGATAACATTCACTGAAGCTTCGCACAATTTGGCGTGTTTAATGTTGAACTGGCTGCTCATTGCTCGATTGCTATGGTAGTATGGCAGCAGATTGTGCCATTTCATTGACGTTACATGTTCTAATACTTCATTTCTAGTCAAACAGAAGAAGAGACGACCTGTCTAGTTCTGTGACTAGAACGGCCATGGACGTTGAAAACAATGGAATGTCAACTCAACGGCTTCCATTGTAGCTACCAACAGTTTGTAAATCTGCACAGTTGTCATCATTCCTCTTCATATAAAAGGGCATTCTGATTGATTAACTTAAAAGGTCGCCTTAAAGCAAGAATCTACAGCTGTCGCATGTTTCAATAATTTGACTATTCTTAAGACCTAGAAACATCGACTTTGATCGGCGCTCAAATTAGCGGCTGAAATGGCCACCAAAATGACCGTTATTATCCATTCTACTCCTAAACAAAGCGAAAAGTCGTTTTTCTATGGTCATAGCTGTCACACATGCTCCAGTTTGAGTTCGAATACTGTTCAAGCCACAGATAGTGGAGTACCTCAATCTCCTTCTCAGATACCGTCCAGCTGAATAATCACTGATTCTGTTTGCACTGCCCGACTCTCTCACGAAGGCAAGCAGACACACCGGCTGCTATGGGATCACTTAGCATCTAGCATTTAACCTGATTAGGATGGGAGAGGCGTTCAAAGTCCCCAAAATTGGTTCCAGAAAGACGGTCGTCGGCGCTTTATCGATGGCCAACTGATAACGTAGAAGTGCGTCGCGCTGTGGTAGAGCCAGACGTATCATTAGACAAGTAGACGCCAAAGGGAAGGCTACTGCCCAATGAATACAAGTAGTATCAGATCGGTTGATCTGTGAATGATAGGACAACAATCTAACAATTCATCGTGTGGTCAGTTTTGACGCGGTCAGTATTCTGCTGATATTCATTCTTTAAAAATGTATCCATTTTTATAAATCTGACCAAATCTTGTCGCGCTTTCAACTGATATAGACGTATTATGCTCATGAGATCACTTTACATGAAAAGATTTAACAAAATGTCAGTCGTTTAAGTCTGAAGGAGAAATTAATGTTTCAACGGGGAAGAATTTCAGATGTCAATTCTTCCAATGTTATTTCTATCAACCAGGTGAGTTGTCAGAAAATCGGTTTGAAAGGGCAACACGAAGCCTCGTAAATTACTTGTATGTGTACAAAGTCATAAGCTTATACCAATAGCCTATACAATATTGGTTAAGTGTTTTCATGAGTGATTCTGTAAAATCAGTTTATTTCCTGGAAATAGAAGTATGAGTATTCGCGTATTTCATCAAATGAATGGAATCAATCGCATGAATAACTGATGATAAACGGATGGTTATCGATGCCAAAACGTACGTTCAAGATTATTTAAACTGCGTCATTTCGTGTGGAAATATTTTCATAAATGCTTCACTTTAGGTCTACATTAAATTAAGAATGCTTTTCAATGAATTGTCTTTCAACAGATATTTCTTACGGCACAGATAGAAAACGTAGAAGTTTCAGTGAGAATTATGAAACTTGTAAGATGCACAGAAATAAACTGTTTATCTGAAGTTGATTGTTGATTAGAATGGAAATTGACTCAAGGTCGCGGCACATCCAGGGAAACTAAGTTCGCAGAACCGCCAATGAAAGGCTTGGAATTACACATGTGACTGATTCTAACCCGATAAAAAAGTCGTTGACAACTGTACTTGCATCTAAGTGAAAATTCGTGCGATTTATGTGCCACTATTGTGTACATGCATTGCATGAAGCTTATCTTTCATTCTAGAGACTTTATTGCTGCCAATTTCTACGGTAAAATGTGCAAATTAAATTTCGAACAAGACATCTGATGACAATCATGCAATAATCTTTGTACTGCAAAAGTAAAATTTTGCTGGAGGACAAATTCTCTTGGCACTCTCTGCTGTCATAAATTTGGGAATCACGGTTCCTTCTGAGGCTCATCGGCAATGCACATCTGAAGGGCTTAAATGCTCGGGAAGAAAGACCACTGTGGGCTCCTTAAATATACTACTGATATCAAGTTATGAACCATATGCACCATGACATAAATCCGTCACGGCAATCACGGACGAGGTCGCAGGTCGAGGTACCTTCAAAGAGCTTTGTTGCATCTGGTATATCACTTACGAGTAGGTCTTCAAAACATGCTTATAAACCTTCTGACATCCGAATTTGCTCTCAAAATATCTGACCTCCTGATTAAGCCGGTAATTGTTCATGAATTTGTGTTCACCGTTCTAATTTGTGTAAAATATGATTAATAGGATTGTTGTGTCACGGCAAATGTTGAATTCCATGTCGTAGCACGAAACCTGCGATATCAAGCAGATTCAAGTGAAGAAAAAGTATTTTCTATGTGTAGTCGTATTGCAGAATATGCTAGTGTTTCCAGCTGAGACTATATCAGCAGCCATTGTTTTTCTGGAGAACTGCAGCTGCAGGCACGGATAGAAAATAGTTGAATTCTATATAATATGTGATAATTTATTTAAAACCATCAACCTTCGGTCGGATCAACCGAGCCTTAATCATGTGAAGCAAGAAGTGTATAAAGTCAAGGATCCCAGTTTCCAAAGTAAGTATATACAATTTATTTATAACCGAACTGGACATCGATCAGCGTATCATATTGCTCAAGATTTCTTAATCAGATTTAAATACTCAAGTCTTAACCAATACAGTTGGAATCACTTTTTGATAGATTTATATTGACTGTTGAAAACATGAACTGCATTGAGGAGATGGAACTCACTTTGCACATAGTTCAAGTCATGCATAATAGTAGTACATGATAGTAGCCTCCTGGGTGAAGTGATAGCGAAATGCTAAGCGTGCAATCCGCTTTCCACGTGACTGTGATAGTGTCTTTCAGGTAATTGCACGCTTCAGTGGCCTTGTGGTTAGAGAGTCTGCGCCTGCGGGTCTTCCAACGTCGCTGGGTCGAGCCCGCCCTCGACTGATGTGGTCCCGTCTCGTGATTACATCTGCTGAGATTTTAAGCATTTAGTCGACTCTCGCCGATTAAACCTTGATGGTAAAGAAGACACGGCCGCAAAATTTGTTAACAGAAATTCCGGAGTCGATGACTGAAGAGAAAAACGTTAGAGTGACCTAGTTTCGTACAGCAGAAGCCTCACGTCATCTCATCGGACTCATCATCAGATTGGAGTCCTGCGGACAGGTATTAGAAGCTGCATCATGATTGACATTTCATGGAGATGATGGACGGCAGGAGAGGAGGATTAGCAGGATTGCGTGGACGGAAAAGGAAGAGTAAGGAAATGAGGATGAGAAGTGAAGGAAGTAATGAGTGATGAGATTAATGGACGGAGAAAGAAGTGGACGATCCACACAAGTCAGAACAGATGAAGAAATGAAGTTTTCATTCTCTGTCGCTGAAAGTCCACACCATGATTTCTGTAATGCCTTCAGCGAGCATCCTTACAACAAAACCTCGACCAACAGCCGGATGAAACTGCAGCGCGAGTGCAAACAGATGTTCGAAAACAGCGCGAGTGCACTACTGTTTTGTCCACCATGATGGATATCCTCATGATATCTATGTCAGGAAAATAGCCTCCTATTTTCAAACTTGTCTATGTTCAAAATGGCAACAGAGATATCTTAGTTTAGGAACGATGAAAAGTTGTTAATGTTTTCCTTGGACCCCCAGAGAAACAGCAACTGCACGCAGATGTGTAGAAGTCCATGCTATAATTCCACTGATTTCAGGCGATGTAAAGAATCTAAGAATGCAAAGGATCCTATGAAGTCTATAAGGTTCTAGTCAAACCGCACTAGCCGAACTGCCAGGACCCCCATTTCTCTTATGAAATCGAACCTGTCTGAGGTCCTAGTCGACCCGACATGATCCGGAATGTTGGGAAGACATTCCTCATCTCTCCACGTCTTCCTAGATTGACCTTGCTGTCTGCTTCCTATTCATTCCCATGAAAGAGCATCAATGTCCCGTCACTCAAACTATCTCTGCATTGTGGTGTCCTCTCAAGGGAAATGAGAGTTTCAATGCTTCGCCACTTGGTCACCGGGATGGTCGGAGATGTAAACTGACCCCGACACGCACCAGTTGCCAATCACTGATGAGGAGCAGATCTGTGTCCGCTCTCTTGTCCGATGACAAAGGAAGACCTTCTTCAGGACAGAGAAGGCGCCAGGCCGGAATCTTGGAAGACCACTTGATGGCGGCGGGAGACATTCTCACCGTGCGAGCACCGAATTCGCCTCAATGGGGTCATGTAGTTGACAAGTTCTTGGTACTGATGCGGTCACACGTTTGAAGAACTATGGTCAGAGGAGGGAATTCCTTCACTATTTTACCTTTACTATTAGTATCATCACTTACGCTTTATCAAGTTTCTGAGATTTCCAGAGGTGCTGGCCAATTAATGCGGAACAAAGGAGTTGACACTTGTCAACAATAGGGAGAAAGTAATCCAGAGAAGTTGACTGAGTGCTTTGTATCAATGGATAAATGTAGTTAATATCCAACAGGGAGTCGATGCAGATGTCAACGAATTCCATGGTCTTCTCGTAATATTTCGTGAATTACACGCACATTCAAACGAACTATTCAGGGCAAGATCTTTATTAAAGTCAGATTAATTAAGACCTTCTTCGTTTAATGCCAAGAAATCTCAATGCAAAAGTAATGTATTTCTAAACAGCGTGAATTTATCAGAATTAATATCCGCCTGCAACAGACACATGCAACTCTAATAAATATAGCAACTGTAGAGATATACAAATCCATACAAATCATGCAACACAGTGTCACAACAATTGGCTATTTATTATAATTCAAAATTTGAATATATTTAGAAGTCTATGAAATTATACTAGCATGGCATTTTTAATAAATGACATAGCTAGTTTGAATGTTAATTAAATCTCTATGAACTGCGGGCATAAATTAAGAGTTCCTCGGGTACCTAGCGATGCCTCAGAAATCTCAATTATCACCCTGGTTCATAGAGTTAAAAATTATATTTGCTCCATTTATTGTACCAATGACATCGGTGATGAGTCTACATTAGCAGTTTCCATAATGTGTTGGTACATTCTGTAAGAGTTCAATTTCCACTTGATGACTGATGTTTCTGTAGCAATACCAAGCATAAAAATGGTCATTTACAGTATTCAGATTTCTTTCAGGAAACAAAGGGCTTGAATCATTGATTATTCTCATCATGGGAAGCTACAAAGCGTCAATGTCTGAATGAGAATTATTCAGATTTCTATGGCTGTTGTACCATGGAAAGGGCCTAAGCGAATTTGACCGCTTCAATGAAGATGTCATCGATAACATTCTGATTTCTATGCCTGATTATAAAGCCCTTATTAAGCACCTATTGAAATCAGATCGATTCAGAACACAGGCGGCGAAGTAACGTGGGAGATTCTTTAGTGTAACTGAATTACTGAATATTCAGAGATCATATATTTTCTGATTTATTTGAAAATGTGAATCAAATCTTCGACAACGGAAATTCACTTTTACCTTTCAATCATCGGAACATGCACGCATGTCATGCAATTCAGTGGAGACAAATCAGAGAGTGACCACTAGATGAGTTCACTAATCCGCTTTCCCTTGTCCTACTACTACCTGACACACTTCCTTCTCAACACGGCTATGAGCAGCAGTTTAATGAGAGGAGTGCGTGTTAATCCCCGCACTTCCGTCTTGAGAGCACGGTCATCTGTCCCACTTGTCCACCTAGTGTCCAGCAATTCATGTTTCCATGACAAGTACACGTCAACCTGTTCTATCATGAACACCACATGAGAATAAGACGGGAAAAAGCTGTAAACAAATACATCTCTCCAACGTTCTCATAATTCTTTGTTGTCCACTTTTAGTCTTCCGGTTGAGCATCACATCTTATTTAGGCCATTGTGAGTTCCGAAAACCAGGAGGGGGCTCCTGGAGCCACTGCCTCTGATTTTGAAGCACATGTATTTAGAATTTAGATGCATAGAAGATGGAATATTTACTGTATTTAGAGAAGATGCGCGGGCATAAATAAAGCGCGAGTATAAATCTTGCAGTGCTTCATGTTTTTACATTTTTCACTACAAAAATTCGCCTGTAGATTAAAATCCTGAAGTCTAAACGTTGTCGCTGATGTTTAACTAACTTTTCACGTCGATATTGAAATTCAAAACATGAAACGATGGAAGCTCATTTGATAAGCCACGTTACCTTTCTATTAAATGGTTATCAGTGACAATCCATCCCTGCATTCATTTTTGTGAGGTAAGAAGTCCTATTAGAGTGAAGTTCTAAAACTCCTCTTAAGACCAATTCAATCATTCAAATTTTCCAAAAAGTCCACTTTAGACCGTATAGATCAGACTTGTGTCAATGACTCATGAAAGGCAATTGATTGTAATTGCAAATTACTCCGTTTTCCTTCAATTACATTTCAATTACTTCACATATCTCCCGGTTCTTAGTTTAGATTTTGACAATTATTTTCACCGGTTTACGACCGGTAATTATACCTCCCGTACACATCTAAATACAATGTAACAATGTCGTAGTATTAGCAGTTATTGTAACGCATTATCGATGAGGAGAACAAAGTAATTTATGCTGCATGTTGAACGAATATTTAACAGTGCTGACTGCAGGGTAATTGCAATTACTTCTCAATTCCTTGTCTAAAAATGGAATTGCTCACAATTACAAGTTACTCATCAAAAAATGCAATTGATTGCAACTGATAATTACAGAAATTGTAATTTCAATTGCAATTGCGATTATAACACAAGTCTGGTATAGATGTGACATATTACATACCCAATTGTGTCACGTCCTAAGCATCAGTAGTCCATGGATATAGATTCTAATGATCATAGAGATACATTTTTAATTCTTAAAGTCAGCGGGATTGGCACAGTTATGTCATAGACACGGAGATATTACTCAAGCTTTAACGTCAATACTCCCCCACTAGGGGCTTAGGTCGTACTGACATTGTCAGACTTAAAATGGAGCGTTGCTGCGCCTCTAATCTGAATGTATTTCCTGACAACTTCCGATGTGTGTTGGGAAGAGTACATCTAGACTTCTCTCCGGTTTATATGACGCCATGCAGTCAACAAGGAGAAGCTTAAACTTCAAAAATGAACTATAAGTGTATGTAAGGAGACGCAATTATTATAAAAGCAGAAATTTAAAAAATATGATAATTTGACACCTTCACAATGCACAATGACTACATATAAAAGTCTGTGGCTCTCATTCAAACTAACTGTCGAGTTGGTTGTGAAAACAGCTAAGAGCGTAGCTGTTACAGGATTTTATTACACCTTCAATTTAGATATTCATTAATTGAAAATATAATTTAAGGCCGTTAATTTCGTGAAACATTCATCAACTATATTTACTGAGAATAACGGATCGTTGTGATCCATTCTATTGACAGATAGTCTTTTCCGGATCGCCTTCCTTCAACACAACTATTTTTAGTTGTAATTTGTTGTCTCAGTAACACATCATTTATCACATGCAGGTAGGTGCATTCCTATGCTGCTTGTATTGAATGACATAGAGGTCATCTCATAGAAAAGAGGAAAAGCAACTCTTTGGAAAAGTTGACTCACAGCTGAATATTTGACAATTTCAATACACAGCTTCTCTAATGTATTTAGTGGCATTCGCCCTTCGGCTTCTACTTTCAAACTGCACTCTAATATGCACAGATATTCATGCCTCTCCTGCCGGTCATGAATGCACTCAAAGTCGCGTAATAATGAAAATGGCTTTAGCGTCACTCTTTGGGCCACGCTGCAGACTTCCAATGACACTTTCGGGGCTCGACCACACGGCCAGAAGATCACAAGGCCAATCACTTGACCGCTGGGCCACAGAGACCTCTGTGGCAGTTATCTGTGTGCTCACAAGGATTCCATCGAATGGTTAGATTTCTCCCAGTGACAGTGAAGCAGCTAATCGTCAGTAGTACATCAGGAAGGCGTTGAGATCGCTTATCTCTCCCACATGATCGAGATCGGTTATTCCAAAAACAGTTCCGGTTATTTGGTGCAGCAGTAGCTCCATTGTCAAAACACTGTCGTCTCCTTCTCGTGGTCTGCAGATGCTCATCCTCTTCGCTGCAATGATTTATCTTGACACCATTCCAGTAAGGGCAGACGCATCTGTCGTAATTGACATCAAGACGCCCAATTAGCGTCGCCTAAGGACAGCCATGGGCGACAAACAGAGCAGCGTTCTCTAAGCGGAATGACAGTGATGCCCAGATTTATGACAGACTTGACGAATTCACCCACATGACCAGTAGAGATCTCGCAGAAATCGCCGACGAGGAATCATTCAAAGTTCACTTCGATCCTAAGATCGACACCATCACGGCAGGATTAGCGATTTATTGATGAACAGATTCGAGATCAATTAAAAGAAAGAGTCACGATTATCATGCTAGAGAGATGGCAGAACTCCTGTCACCAATGCGCTATCCTACATGAATCTCCGAACCGAACTCGAAGTGAATACATATCCATTGATGCAAGTAGATTCATCTCCTTGAAATCTGGATAGTAGTGAATATAGGACATAGCTATCTGTCGAGGGCATAAACCGGAAATTGCCGATCTATGTCCGGCAACCTTGATAGAATGGTGTGTGCCGGCATGAATTGCTTCTTTATTTCATTTTACGAGATAGATATCTCGGCCGCCATACGGTCTTGGCTGTACGACTCATTGATGCTTTCAAATCTAGGCATGATTGATATATTGTGCGTAATTGAGCTCTGGTACAATGTGGAAAAAGGAAGGCAACAATGTATCCCGTAATAATGATTTCTCTATCTATGCATGTGAAAGATATTTTTGAAATCTCAATCAGCGTATATCTACATGTGTATTCATAGCATTGCGGCCCGCTTTTTTCCTACATTGCTGCCCATTTCATTTCAATTACGCACAATATCATTAACATAGCTTTTTTCGGGCAACAATGTAGGTCATTTTCAGGCGCTTACGCGCCCTCAAATGTCCTACATTGTTGTCCTCAAAAGTCCATGTCAATGTTATATTATTCCATAATCATTTGTAGTTTCCATGGAAATCTCATGAAATAGTTGCACACACTGGGGAACTTAGTTGGGACAAAAATCAAATCGAACAAAATTTCTTAATCATTTTTTCTATTTTTCAACTAAACTTTTTGTCTAGATTGTGGCTTATAATCGTATGCAAAAAATCAATAGTGAACTAGTAAAATACAGCAGCGACAAGACGATGGAAATCATTCAGAACAGTGGTGGGCAACGCGTGGCCCGCCACCGCTTCTCATATCTGAAATGGCCAGCGGACATTATTTGAATCAAAGATTTGAAAATGACTCACTCCGACTTCGACCTTTGGGAGGTGCTTCTAAGGATGAGGGATTCTCTTTAGAATTTCCAAAACCATCAATTGACGACTATATGAGCAAATAAAAATTCACATTCGAATTATCCAACCATGCTCCTTCCGTAATGAATATCTTCTCTTAGAAGCGCAAAATGGTCATCACCTGCGCGAGTTTATGCAAAGTCGCATAGTATTCGATGCCTTGCCGAGTATGTTTCTCTAAGTAATAAACCACGTCTCAATGAACTTAGGAAGAGGCTATATTAATTAGACCTTGACTGAGAATGGAGGAATCCAACCGCAAGATTTTGAGAGGCCAACATTTTTTTCAAATATTTTTGCTGAATTTATTTGTCACTACAGTAATATACAGTGTATATTTCGTATAATCGATTGGCATTAGCACACGACTACCAGTTGTGGAGCCGTATGCACGTTTTTTGAAAGCCGTATATGTTTGGGTGACATATGTGCACGTATGTACATGTAGCATGATCAATAGTTGTAGCAAAATCAATTTCATCTTGTGCGGCTTTCAGGCGGATGGTTGCACTGCACTTACAGTCCGTTGTTTTTCGATGAAATAAGGTAGTAATGTCGGTGAAATTACCAAAATAGTCAAATTACCGTTTAATTACACAAAAAAAGAAGTCTTCCATGATTTGTCATAGGCCTTTTCGCTCTTCAATACTTACATGAAATGTAGAAAGTTAATTATGATTCCTCAATATTAAACAAATTAGTTGCGTGCAATGCTGCTGCATACATTTACATGTAAAATTTTTTTATGTGATACGATGCACGTACGGTACAGCAGCCCACATGTGCACTTAAAAGTGTGGAAAAAATAATATTAAACCTACATGTATACCACTGCCTTTTAAAATTGGTGGCCCGCTATCACAACTTGGTTCCCACCACTGCTTTAGAACTTTATGTACTCTATACCACCATAATTTATCAAGAATACTATCAGACACAGAGGCAACTCGCAAAGTCGATTAAGAAAACTTGCCAAGCCTGAAGTCAGAGGCCAAGAAACCTTCGATTATTCATTTGACTTCATTTGGATCAGATTATTTAACTCGTCATTTAACTAAGTTACTATGTTACTGGGAAGAGTCTGAAGGAGCAGACGAAGTCGGGAAAATGGCCTTGCAGTTGCTGCATGAGAGGCGTCGGGGTGAACTCCATGTGGTGCCACAACAAGTGTTCTGGACTACACACACTCAATGGAGCTCAAAGTTTCCGTTGTCGAAAATGCGCAAATGGAAACTCTCCAGACGACGACGACTCCCTGGAGATCAACGGCATGACAGTGCAAGAAGTTCAGGAGTTCGGTTACCTTGGGGATGTCCTTGACAGGGAAGCCAGAACGGAAAGGGCAGTCAGAGCGGGCATTGCAGCCGCGTGGAAGAAGTGGAGGGAACTAGCCAGCCTGTTGACAAACAAAGGCATTCTGTTGCGGCACAGGACACACGTATGCGACCTGTGTATGAGATCGGTCCCAATATACGGTTTCGAAACATGGCCCCTCACTCAAAGATTGACGGAGCAGCTAAGAGGCGTTGACAGGCGAATGCTGTGATACATGGCACATGTAAAGTTGAAGGATAAAGTTCCAAGTGAAGCAGTAGCAAGACTATGTGACCTACCCGAACTACCTATTCGCCTACGACAGAAACGCTTGCGGTGGTTCGGACATGTTCAGAGAGCAACCGACAACATTATCAGTGAGGCATCTCATCTATCGGTTGGCGGTCGCCGTCCACCAGGAAGACCGAAGAAAACGTGGTATGCCTGTGTGAAAGAAGAGCTCGAATATCTGAAGATCAAGGCGGATACTGCTCTGGATCGTAGTGCATGGAGAAAGTCATCGCAGAAACGTCCAACCGTGGTGAAATCGGGAAGAAGCGACGAAAAAGTAAAGTTAAGTAAGTCATTAAACTATCAAGAATACAACAAATTCAAATGCAGCCCTACCTGTGACATCTCGTCATCATCAGTAAAATATCTAGTAACTGATCAACAGCGCTGAGTCCTAAGCAATGGTTAAAGGAGCATGCATACATGCAGATATTTGTGTTGGAATTATGTTGTGAAATATAGGAAGAATGCCCATCTGAAGAGGACTTTAATGACGATGATCTGAGAAGATTTCGTCATTAAAGTCCGATTCAGGTGGTCAGTATTCGTATTATAACCCGAATGTGCATCTGTGTCCACCGGGCGTTATTGCCAGTTGTGTTTCCATTGTAACCGCATTAGAGTCCCCGCGAATAGAAAGGTGATGAGCATCTATATTGCAAGTTACCACAGAAAATTCATGCCTATCTATGATGAATAGAAATTTCGAGGCATTTATGCTTTTGCTCTCAATATTAAGAGTGATGCATCTGTAGTATTTTAAAATATTTTAGTGAAACCTATTGCGGCTTAGATTTTCGAAATGCAAGTTTACAGGGAAGTCTCATATCATGGATTGTAGACCTATCTGTAGAGCCACAGAGCATGTGCAGAGTCCTTTGCTTTACGTTATCTAATAACATATGAAGCTATCTATGATTAGCAAGTTCCAGTTGGGGTACTATCATGGGCATTGCTGTGGTAAATAACTGTAAATTTTGAAAAATCCTGTGAGAATGAAATTTCCCATGAAAATCCCGTGGGAACAGGATTGGAAAGAGACCAAGGAATCCCAATCAACCTCAATCAATTATAGTGTTTACACGCTTTCCATCTTATGGTAGATTGAACGCTCAGAATCTACAGTAGAAAAATGATAAATTTCCAAGAATGAGTTGAATAAATTAGAATCACTATCATTTCATACACTTCTAGAGACGAAATTCAGTGAATAAATTATTTATATTTTTCAGTCATGAGCAACGTGTATGAAGTCAGCTGCATCAACTAATCTACCACACACTTTGAAGTCTATGATGCGATATACTATAAGTCAGGTTTATAAAACATCAACTCCTTATATCAACGCAATTATCAAAAATAGATCGCCATAGTTTTACAGTTCTCAGGATGCGCCGATAAGAAATTCCTTGAGAAGTGAGTGGTCAAACTGTTGGTGGAGTGCAAGAAGACATGAAGGAAATTGACAAACTCATTCAATCAGACAATTTCATTAACAACTTCACACCCTCTCTCGATCATCCCTGACCGACGAAAAGTCCTCAATTTTAAGTCCATTTTCGTCACGAACTTGCTACACTACTACCGCTTCGTCTAGGCGGTGTGGAGTCGATGGGGGAGTCGGAAACCGGAGACTTTGCCGCCAGGATTGACGACAACTCAGACGAAGGTACGCCTCGTGCGTGCGCCCACAGACTTGCACTGCCTTCACGGCTCGCAAATTGTAATTTCGATGGCGCTTAATCAGCACGCTTTGATCAGCGCCTTGCTCTTTCGACCGCACAGCTTCGTAGCAGGTCATGGAGAACTCATCAATTCCAATGAACCTTGCCCCTCCTTCCATTCCACACCGCCTGAGCAGCTAAAGTGCAGACGAGCACGTTTACCAGCTCCGAACACTGGCGCCGAATTACTGAGGTGAAGATGTGAAAAAGGAAAGACGTGAGGAGCCGATAATGAGAAGGATTCCGCTACCGTTCCGTCACAGCAACCTGTCAACACTATGGCATCCATCTCCCTCCCTCCAGTCAACTCGTATCCACACTACGGCATCCATCTCCCTCCCTCCCATCAACTCGTGTCCACACTACGGCATCCATCTCCCTCCTTCCTGTCAACTCGTGTCCACACAGCCGCATCCAGGTAGGATGCTACTACTTATAACAGCTTTGCAAGTAATACTTTCGATTTTATGCTGTATATAATAGATCCCAGGTAAAAATATTGACATATTGCTATGGCTGACAACATATTTGGTGCATTCATTCATTCGAAATGAGCAGGTTCCTTCGGCGCATTGTCTTGAGACATTTTCATGCAATGTAGTTCAAATACTGAAATAATTCAATTCTTTGAAAAATCGATGCCGTCATTGAAAGGAGCATGCGCAAATTGTGGATTGGGTCATGGACCATCAGAATCAGAGGGAAGGGACCCCGAGATTTCAAGGCTTACATCATGATGATGATTGGGTAAAGAAGGTGTGGAAGTCAGAAGTCCCAGGGCGAGCGACCAGAGGACGACCTCGAATCACATGGGAGGAAGCAGTTCGAGCAGACTGTAAGAAAATGGGTCTCTGCGAGGAGGATTAAATGGATCACTGCCATCAGAGGCAATCGTCCAACCCAGCCAACGGCGGAATAACGGACGTAAAACGTATATGATGATATGATGATGACAATCGCCGGAATGGACCTCAAGTTGTAAGGAATCTACCTGTAGGACCTTCTAACAAATTCTAGAATTTCCGCTTGGAGATTTGCATAACTTTGCTGTCTTCCACTCCGGGGTCTTCACATTGTCAATCATTACGGAAGCACGAGAGAAATAGACCACAATATTTGGTTTATGAAAAACAAATGCTTCTACGAACCGATTTGTACCGATCAGAATCGTCATGCCAGATACCTCTAAGTAATGAGCAGGATATCTATGATTCATGCATCCATTAGATTTCCTAACTTCATTTCCTATCGCTGCAATAAGCGAAACGTTTGTTTTAAACAGCGGATTACGTCTCGCATTTCTATGTCTCCATCAACTCTGCAATTTCAGACAATTGAAAACTTTGAGATTTTCGCAGACGGACAATCGAGTGAATTTGAAGAGAATTAGCCGTGAAGACGACAGAATGTAGGAGCACATTTTGGATGAACTACTCGCGCAGCTTAGAAGGAGAGCAGGTGCAAGGAGGAGGCCGCAAATGGCCTTTAAGCCTGAATTGATAAGAGATAAAATTTGAAGAAAACAGTGAGGACAATTCTGAAAGGCTTTTACATTAAGATGGATAACTTTTCCTTGATTGCACATTACAATAATGAAATTCTCTCCAGAGAAGTTGAAGGAAGTGAGAGCGCTGCTGCACGGATACTGATAGGAAATGGAATGCTTTCTGCGCTGGGCGGTCGCGTCAACGACAGAGATGATGGAATTGATGTAAGCCTGTGAAGTCTGCTCTCTTCCTGTGATGACCAGGAGGAGTCTGGAGAGGACACGAGATAAGTGTGACGACACTCTTCTGTCCATACTCTCTGGAGAGGACACGAGATATCTATGGTGGCACTCTTCTGTCCATGCTCCATGGAGAGGACACGAGATAACTATGGTAACAATCTTCTGTCCATACTCTCTGGAGAGGACACGAGATAACTATGGTAACAATCTTCTGTTCATGCTCCCTGGAGAGGACACGAGATAACTATGGTAACAATCTTCTGTCCAAGCTCCATGGAGAGGACACGAGATAACTATGGTAACAATCTTCTGTCCATACTCTCTGAAGGGGACACCAGATAACTATGATGCCACTCTTCTGTCCATAGAAGACGGATATCTATGTTGTCTGGAGATAACGTGGGGGGAACGTGGATATGCACAAAATTGTTAACATTGGCTCGGTGTTCAATACTCACTAAGTTAGTTTTAGAAGGGGTCAAGACAAATGAAAATCTTGAGAAGAGTTGATGGTAAAACGTCAAATAACCTATTGTTGTGCATGCACATTTCAATCATTTTTGGAAAGCGATAAGTTGGCGTAATAAGTGGTCATCCTTTGCTGGTCGTCAAAACACCACAGGCAGTCTGAAATAAAACTCCTTTTAAAATATACCTGCTATGAATTCACAACCGTATAAAGGCAAAAAGGTATCTGTGGCTTCCATCTGAATCATCTTTGAATGAGCTCCTGAGATTATAGGACCGATATCTGAATTGCAATATCCGGTTTTTAATTTCATTGTAGAAAAGTTATCTTCATATTACTTTAAAACTAACCTGCTTTAAAAAACCGCATGCCAAAGCTTGACATTTTGAATATCAGAAAGTAACTTGATGGTCATTCGTAAAATTGTTCAAGAGAGCGCGTTGAAGTTCGTTTCGTTACTTGGAAGTTAGTGAGATCTAAAGGAAGGTGCAGCTCTCAAAAACATTACTTTTCTCTTCTTATGAATTAAGTGAACATTCTGAACAGCACGTACACGTAGACATGGGGTTGCTCCGGCATATGTCCTATGTATGGCATTAGTTTTTCTCAACTTGGATCAGAGTTGTGAAGGGTTGAAAATCCCAACGAATAGTTGCTATTCACCTCTTGTGGTTTTTTTATAAGTCATACAAGTCTTAACAGTAGCGATGATTAATATCATAACAAAAATATAAAATAACATTGTAAAATGATTTTTTTGATAAGTCATATTATAATAAGCTCATAATGTTGAAATGTAACATTAAAACAACAGTAATAATAGGTTTTGAAAGTATATCATTACATTTGAGGTTCGCTATTTGATGACAAAGCAATAAGTTACCAAGTTTACAGCTTTCAAGTGATGACTCTTTCTCATCACGGGGATTTTCTCTCGATTATATAATGCTGAAACAATTTAATTATTTTTTCTCTCAGTTTATTTTCAAATGAGCGTGCAGAGTTATGATTTCTTTTCACAGTCCAATATATGCTGTATTGCGTGCATCCAATCAAAAGTTCACTTCAGAAGCAAAAAACCAACCAACCATAAAACAGAAAACCAGTTCTTGAAATCTTTGGTCTCAAATCAGTTTGTGTGTGTCATGCTTTTCATGCGATGTCCATCCAAGGTTGAATCAAATGGGTTCAAATCAGACCCAGGATCCAAGACCAATATCACGTTTGGTGTCTGCAATCTAATTTAAGGCTGAATTCCACTTGACAATATTTCAGGTAGCTACTAGGGTATAGATTTGCAGTATAATACTGGTCATCAACCTTCGTGTAGAAAGGATGTTTGTTTACTTCCATTGTTAAGTCGAACAGCAGCAGACAGTGAAATTGTCTGGTAATCGTTATGGACAGATGAGAAAATCCATACGATAGGCCCATAGGTTTCATGGAAGCCAGATATATGCACAATCCGTTATGACAACATCTTAAATCTTGGAATGCATCCCAAGATCTTGGGTCAGCAAGCCAAGATCCAAACTTCGACCATCTATGATTTCTTAACATCCATGTGATAGGATGATAGCAGGAATCGCAATTCACCCACGGAAAAACGGAAAATCGGGAAAAACCGGGGTTTGAATGCATAAATTTGAAATATCTACATTAGACTAATTTCGTAAAAGAAAAACGGAAAAATCGGAAAATTGCGATCCCTGGATGACAGGCTTCTATGGAAGGAGCAATCCGCGTCAACTTGTGCAGATATCTGCGATACGATATCGCGGGCATGGATTGGAAGACAGAACGCATTAACAGACTGTAGTTGATGGCTCTTTGAGATATATTCGGTTTTTCCTGGTGCTATATTTGAATTATCGCACATGAATTTTCAAGCACCACCCGCCTTAAAATCAATATATTGGCGAAATACAGGATATACCACATCATGTGCACACATTCACAGTTGATTTTTCTCCAATATCTTTTGTTTGAATCTGTAAACCTGATGAATTTCAGCTAGATTTTCGTCATTAGGCTAAGATTGGTTAATAATATACAAAATCTGGTAGCAGATAGCCAAGCGATATGTATATCACGAACTTATCTATACTTTTGTCAATATCAATGTGCATGGAATACAGAAATCTATGGAAGAGACAATCCGTGTCAACTTGTGCAGAAATCTAAAGGCTCGCAGGATGCGATTTCACGGGCATGGATAAGAAGACAGAAGTCTATGGAGAGAGTGATTCTTTGAGATACACTGCTTTTCCTGGTGCTGTATTCTGAAATACTGCACCGACATGAACCTCAATGAGCTGTCATCGCTTGTCTCACGAACTTACAAGCAGACTGCGCTGTGAGAAATGAAGTGGAATGAGGAAGAGAAAGTTCTGCCTTTCAGGAAACAGGAATTCTCCCAACACCGGACACTGGTCAACCTCTAAGAAAACAAAGAATGTGAGAGTGGACGGAAGAATATCGAATCACAAAATTTCCACAGCGCGCACGAGTGGCGAGTACTGACTCAGCAAGACGACCTCCGTGACCGCGCCGTCTTCAGGTGACCTCCGTGCTGCTCAGGGGAGCGTGCACCGGGAAGCTGGGCTCCGGAAGAGACACCAACGGGGTCAGCACGCACAGCCACGATGAGTAATCAGCTGTTCTTCTTCCTCAGACGAAGATTCGAAGGTCATGTAGCGAATTTACAAGAAATTGGACTTTTTATCACGGAAGAATAGGCGAAATACTCTCACGAATATATTTGACAAATCTCTGTCGATGCATTGAGGCTGCGTCATCATCAGTCATGGATATCTGCGACGTTCAGAGCGGACAGGAGCCACTTGATCACAGTAATCGGATCAAAAAATCACTTTGGTGTGCTATAATTGAATATATTCTCGCGAGCTTTCAAATTTTGTCCTTCGACAAGTGAAAAATAAATTGTTCATAACTTGCCCGTGTATGAAGGCCATGTCTTCAGAATTTCCTAAATAACATGAATTAAGTCTCAAGTAATGACCGCATCTCATCACTATCTGATAGCTACCAAGATTGTAGAACATTAGCAGATCTATCTGGCGCACAACCTGTTCAATACGACTATCTTACTACAACATAGAATATTTTACATGAAACCTTAGACTCTACTTCATGTTCTCTAGGCACGGATGGTTTTTTATTCATTTGTTTTAATAAGAGATTATTAATCTGATTATGATACAGGAACGTCTGCATTTAAATGAAACAATATTCACGTCCAGAATATAGCTACGAAAACATGAACTTCTGCAATTTGATACTAAAGCTTCTAAACGACTTGCAAAGCTTTCTGTAGCCTGTAGCTGTGTTGACTTGAAGCATCAAAGTCGAAATTTCAAAATGAAGTCTAATCGATTAGCGAAAAATAATTCCAAAGTCAATTCATTGATTGCTGAGTAATTCCAATGTCAATTCATTGACTGCTCATTAATTCCAATGTCAATTCATTGATTGCTGAGCAATTCAATGATAATTTCTTTGATTGCCAGTAATTCCAATTCCAATGTTCATTGATTGCTCAGTAAATTTCAATGGTAATTCATTGTTTGAGCTCTTCTCCAATCCGAATTCATTGATTGCTGAGGAATTTGAGCAATTCATTGATTGTCTCATTCATTGATTTCCAATGTCAATTCATGTGCTCATTACTTCCAATGTAAATTTCATTGATTGCTGAGCAATTCGATGTTTGATTTGCTTTGATTGCTGAGCAATTCCAATGTGTCATGATTGATTGTCAGCTTTACAATGTCAATTCATGTTTGGTGTCAGAATCATTGCAATTTTCATTGATTGCTCAGTAATGCCAATGTCATTCATTTTTTGATTGATTCCAATTCCAATTCATTTCATTGATTGAAATCAAATTCCAATTCATGATTTCATGATTGCTGTCATTTCATTGCATTGTCAATTGATTTGCTGAGCATTCATTTGTGTCATGAGATTGATTGCTTTTCAATTCCAATTTTTTTTCATGTTATTCCAATGTCAATTCCAATGTCAATTTTTTGATTGCTGAGCAATTCCAATGTCAATTTCATGATTTGCTCAGTAATTCCATTGTCAATTCATTGATTCCAATTTCAAATTCCAATGTCAATTCATTGATTGCTCATTAATTCAAATCAATTTCATGATTTGCCAAGCCAATTTCATGTCAATTTCCATGATTTGCTCATTAATTTTGCATCATCAATTCATGTCATTTTCATTATGAGTTCGTTCAATCATTGATTGCTCAGTGATTGATTACTCATTCAATTTCCAATCACAATTATTTGATAATCATTTAATGATTTGTCAAATTCATTGATTGCTCAGAATTCCAACTATCAATTCATTGTTCAATATTGTTTTCCAATGTCAATTCCATTGAAATATTCTAATGATGTGTCATTCCAATTCATTGATTGTTCATTCATTGTTAAATTCCAATGTCAAATTGTTGAATGCAATGTCAATTCCAATGTCAATTATCGCAATGCCAAAGTCATTCAATGTCAATTCATGCAATTCCAAGTAATTCATTGCTTGATTGCATTGATTGCTGCAATCATAAAGTGTGAATTCATTGATAATCATTTAATTTCAGTTAATTTCAATTCATTTGTCAATGTTTGAATTTCAATTCAATTCATTCATTCATTCATTGATGCATTGATTGCTCAGCAATTCAATTCGCAATTTCCAATATTGCTTCAATTCAATTCTCATTTCATTGCAATGTCAAATTCATTGGTCATTGCTCATTCAATAATTTCCTTCCAATTCAATGAATGTGATGCTCATTAATTGTCATCATTCATCCAATTGTATTTCAATGTTCATCAGCAATTCCAAGGAGCACTTCTCATGTCATTAAAATCTTCATTTCAGCATCCACAATTTCCAATGTTCAAAGCATGACCAATATTCCCATTCCCAAATCAACCATTGATTGCTAAGTAATTCCATTGATTGCTCATCATGTGTTGATTCATTTTCAATGAATTCTCAATGTCTGATTCAATAATTCATGTCAATTCATTGATTGACTCAATCAACCAATGTCAATTGATTGATATCAGTATTAATTCCAATGTTTCACTGATTGCTCAGTCATTTCATTGTCAATTCATTCCAAATTGCAATTCATTTCGCATTCTTTTAATTTTCCATCAATTCATACTGTGAATGTTCATTGACTGCCATTCATCAATTCGTCAATTGATTGCTTTAGAGTGCTTTCAATACAATTTCAGTGATCCAATTGCAATTCATTTGAAAATAGAGCATTGCAATGTCAATTTTTAACTCATCATTCTTCACCAATGAGCAATTCATTCATTGCTGGAACTCATTGATTGCTGACAAATTTTGATTGCTCATTCATTTAGTATTCAAATTTTTGAATGTCAATTCAATTCAATGGCAGCAATTCAGTTGAATTCTCATTCATTGATTGCTTATTTTCATTCCAATCAATTCATTTTTCATTGTCAATTTCAATGTCAATTCATTATTCATTGTCATGTTCCAATGTCAATTTCAGCAATTGTCAGTTCAATTCATCCTCAATTCGACATTGCAATCAATTCATTCTATTATTCATTAATTTCATTGCTTAATCATGATGCAATTCCTTGATTCACAATGTCATTCCTATGTCAAATCATTGATTTCATTGTCTATTTCAATTCATTGACATCTCATTCATCAATTCCAATGTCAACCCATTGATTGTTGAGTAATAACTCAATGATTGCTGATTCATTCCAATGTCAAATCTAATTGGTTGCTCAGTTATTCCAATGTCAATAGTTGATTGTCAATTTAATTTCCAATGTAGTAAATTCTTTTGTAGAGCAATTTCAATTGTCAATATCATTGATTGCTCAGTACAATGTTGCTCAATGTGATTGATTGCTCAGTCATTCCATTGTCATGTCATTTGATTGTCTGTCATTTTCAAATGTCAATTCATTGATTGCTCAGCAATTCCAATGTCAATTCATTGATTGCTGAGCAATTCCAATGTCAATTCATTGATTGCTCAGTTTACAATGTCAATTCATTGTTTGTTCAGCAATTCCAATGTCAATGCATTGATTGTAGAGCAATTCCAATGTCAATTCATTGATTGTTGAGGAATTCAAATGTCAATTCATTGATTGCTCAGTGATTCCAATGTCATTGATGCATTGATATTTCAATGATCACTCAGCTTATTGCATCAATTTCTAACGTCAAATAACTGATTGACTCAAACTCCTTTTTATAATTGTTTACAAATAATGACAGTAAATTTCTTCTTGATGTGAATGCTTTGAATTATATTAGAAAAATGTCTGCATCATTCAGATGCCAAGTGAATGATTTTTATGCCTCTCTAATACCGACTGAGGGATTAACCCGACACAGCACTTGATCACGAAGCTCACACTGAGAATTCTTATAAATAGACCATTTTTTTGCTTATCAGTAGTCCGTTTCTTGCAAAGAAGCCTGCCTTTGACAGCAGGACGCGACACGCACTCGCTTCTAAAATCCGGGATTCATTTATTATTCAACAACTAGCAAATATCAAGGCCATCTGAGAGGTGTGCAATCCTTGCTTATGCGATTTTTCAATCTACCGATCGATTGATGTCAATTCATTAATTGCAAAGAGTAATTCAATTGCAATCAATCTTTGATAATCCCTACTGACCAGTCTGCCTTCGTTAACATGATGCTCATCGTGTCGGAAGGTACCCACCTAAAAATCCAATCGATAAAGCAGTGCCGCAACTGAATACAGTCAAACCTCTGTATAGTGAGCCTCTACAAAGTGAATCTCTCCTCATAGTGAATTAAATTTTTGATCCCAACAAAAACGGTACACTTCGCGCTTGTTACATATCTCTACATAGTGAATCTCTTCATAATGAAGATATTATTTGGTCCCTTTGCTGTCTCAACCTCTACATAATGAATATTTTACATCAAGGGCCTATTGATCTTTAATTATGCTTTGTAATTAATACGCATCCCATGTGCGTGTACTACCTTTATTCAGGGCGAGTAGTTCGATAATTCTTATTACTCAAAGTTTCCTGCTACTAAAGTCCGATCCATACTAAAGTCTATGAGTCTACAATCTAATTTTAGATACAAATCAATAGTTAATGTGGTTAATAGTTGCAAGTTTCCATGCACTTTAAGTGCTCTTTCTTGGGTTTTCAAGCGTACCGACTGTTGAATCAAATCAGGGAATTCCTAGAAAGGAAAAGTGACCAGCTTGAACAACAAGCTTTGGTCGAGTAGAAAACATGATCGCTTCTGTTGACGAGCGACGTACTGTACAGACTCGTATTGACAGTTATTTCCATCGTTCGTATACAGCTTATACTGTATGCAATGCCGATTATTTTATAGTAGCTACATTTTGGATTTTAAGTCTACATTATCATTTAATAAGGCTGCATTGTGATACAAATTATCCCCATATAAATTTGTTTTCTAAATAATTGTACTAGTTTTAATTATTTTGCATGATTGGTTTGACTTCATATGCTTACTTTAAAAGGAACATTACACTAAATTTTAGAAAACCTCCTTATAGTGAACTCTCCTCATAATGAATTTTTTTCTCTGGTCCCTTGAAATTCACTATGTACAGTAGAATTTCGACTGTACTCTGCAAGACGAAAACACGGTGTCGAGAAGATCAGAAGGAGAATCAGCTGACAGAACCGTGAATGATGAGTCAACAAGAAAGTGGACCAGTGATTAGGAAGGTGAACTTCGTGAAACTTTGTCCGATGCAGAGGTCATGAGAAGAAAACTGACGAACTTTGAGTATCAAATTCATGATTGTCTCATTCTTCAAATATTTCATTTCTCAAATGAGTTGATTGTGCGGCAAACTCAAAGGTCAGTCAATTTCTACAAAGAAAAAACGGAAGGATTCTTCTGATGATCATTGAAGGACTTTGACATGCAAGTGTATCAAATTGACGCGCATTCGTGCAAGGTTCATTGGAGGCTGAGGGTCAGATGAGTGAGGTGAATGACTGAAGATGTTGAGGACAAGAATAACAACTCAGAAATGCGTCAAACCTGCAACCGGGAGTCATAGAAATTCAGCCGACTGACATCGCCAAACCAGGCATCATATCAGCAAATTTCAGGAAGCCATAGACGGCATTAGGGAGTCATAGATATTGAGCATGTGAAGAGGAAACTGATATTGCCAACAAGCGTCAATTTAATAATAAGTCAGACGGGAACATGCGCTCATAGAAATACAAGAATGTGTTGAAACGGAACCTTTTCCGACAACTGTAATGAACGTAATGCGAGCATGTACGGGAAACTTCATAGCTGCCACGATTGAAGCCTCGACCCCCTGACCATCTGCACACGCGGTCAGCTACTGAGGCAGCTTTACCAACTGAGCTATCTGGCTATCAATGACGGAACAACGTGATGCAGTTCACTTGTAGCTTACTTTGTCACAGCGTGTATAATCACAGCACCTGGTACATGGCCACTAGTCGGAGCGGCTTAAAAAACTGACCAGATGTTGAACACAGATCAGTGTCAGATCTGCTTGCCCATCACTCCATCCATCAAAACACTGACCAGATATTGAACACAGCTCAGTGTCGTACCGAACTGAAAACTTGGAAACTGTCATCTTGGCATCGGTCGGAAGTCTGAAGCTTCCCCTGCCTGGGAATAAATCACATTGACATCCGGAGGCTTCGCACGTGGCTCGGAGCCAGTGAGAGACAGACAGCTGACGGGAGAGGTCAAGTTGAGCAGACATGAGCAGTCCGCTGTGATTTATCTGCTGAGAAGACAAGGAGGTGGATTTATGATCCACAGTTATTAAAGATCGTCTGCATTGATGGAGACGCTCATGACATCTCTTCGTCGCTGTGATTCCGGCCAGTGCGGAGTCTCTGCTTCCTTCAACCTGCTCCACTTCTGCGCAGTTCAGGCGGCCAGATTTCTTAATCAAATGTCCATGCTATCTTTCAGATCCATCAGAACTTGCCATTTTCAGTCTGTAGCGTGAAATATAATACTCTGTATGCGTGATCGATGATGTAGATGCGCGACAGATCAATCGTTAGCGCGCTAGCTCTCTGTGGTGAAGGTCTGAGGTTCGATTCCTTACACAGACACACGACAGATATCATACCTATGCTAATACGATTTCTACGACATTAAAATATTCAATGAGTGATGTGGAATATGAATATCAATCAAAAGTTCAGAAAATGATCGTTGCTCTCGTGCCTGATTCATGCTCACATGTTTCCTTATTTGAAAAATGTAATTTGAGCGATTTTCATATTTTGAGCACTGGCCACTAACCACAGTAACTCATGCAAGCTTATCATAGCTCATTTGAAGGCTGTGAATGCAATTCTCCAAAGACGTATGATGCCTTGTTGCACGACACGATTGGAAGGCATGAGAATCGATTGAATTTCTACGCGATTTAGGTGATCAGTTTTTTATAATAAGTACTGTACATTTCCATAAATGAAGACCATGACATGAAACATTTAATCTCACGAACATCATATTGTGCAGTGTCAGTTTTGCTGTTTTATCTTCTTAAAATGTGTCCACATTTTTATACAATGCTTTTATGTGGTATGTAGCTCAGCCGTGCGTCGCATCATTAGGAGACTGCAGATTGTCGGCTCGCGTGGGCACAGAGTAGAAAAATGTCCCTCTACAGACCAGAGAATACATATCTCACAATTTTATGGAAGACATGAACTTTCATTTACTATGTAAAGATGTCCATCGCTCGTATTTATAGAAGCCCATGCTGATGTATATCAATATGGTTCGAGGATGTGGCACTTCTTTTCAATAAATTAGCACATGCACTTCAGAAACCTCACAAACTTATAGGCGCCCACTCCAGCTCATTATCATATGCATTCATGTAGATGGTCTCTAAACATTTTGAAAGTGATGGACATCCTTCGTTTGTTTTGCATTAACTTGTGCAGGTGTGTAAGCCGATTCTTGGCCCAGACTGCTGCACGCTCTCACCCACAACGTTAATCGGCTTAGACAACGTCATCCGTTTGAAGTGCAAGTCTGTCGGACGGTCATGACCTGGTAGGACTTTAATCAACAGGACGAAGCATGTGTCTGCCACCTGACTCTTCTTTTAAGCAAATATTTTCCTGTGTACTCACATATTAGTGTCCAACCGGATTTGCCTGTCCCCAAGAGAATTCTGCCACGTGTTGACTTAACAGTCACGACTCACTTCTCGAATGCTGCCAACTGATTTTCCAAGTGCAGAAAAGAAATGAGCCAAACTGGAGAGCGATTGCCGGGTTTGTATTTCCCTAGAAAATGAATTCATCAAAACTTTTGTGAAATATCATGGATTCTAATTTATGTATTGCTTTATACATGTTCTCTGCCAATTATCATGCCATCTTCATTGACTCACGACAAATAATTTGAAAATGTTTGAATATCATTGCCTATTGTGTCAGTCATTCGTTGATCTGAGTGATGATTCAGTGAATATAAGCAGGTTCCAATGTTTTTAATTCTATCAATGCTATTTATCTAATATTTATTTTTTGCGATAACTTCTTCCTGTGATTTGACAACCGGTGCAAGAGAACCACTTATAAGACGTAGTTGATTCCAAAAGTGATTGTACTAACTCTACTACGCACGTGCAATGTATAATGCAAATTAACTAATTTCAATATTATACTTGACCTACGATAAAATTGGAGTGAAGTGACCATCGACACTCTACTGTACACTCTATTGGCAGTCGGATCTATCTTCAGTTTGCTCATTCGCTTTTCCACATTAAAGGAATGACATAGTCCTCCCTTTATCTCCTTCTGGAAAACATAGATATCCGACCTCTATGGACAGAAGAGTGTCATTACAATGATGTTTTCAGACCGCATATATATGCGACGTCTATGGAAGAATCGTCAACTGCATGATATTGAAATAGCTCGTAGTTATTTTTTCTTTGATAATTCCGGTTTCTGCAACGCCTCCGATACGATTGAGAGAATGAAGTTTCTCACCTCTCAGTCGGCAGTAGAAGTCTGCCTCAGCCGTCCATAGCCCGTCCGGGCACTGATCGACCGTAGAGAAGATGAAAGCAGAATGGAAGGTTGGTGCGAATACCGCTACACGCCATCAGCGTCAACTCGGCGGGCCGTTTCAAAAGTGGCGGCCAACATTCCGAGTCTCCGAAGCGAGGCGATAACAGCGATGAAGAGGAGGCGAGGAGGAGCAAAAAACAAAGGCAAGCGGCGAGATGAAGGCTTCTTCCCCGACTACCTCACTTTCAACTGCGGAATCCACAGGTCTCTACCAGAGAGATGGAAAACAAGAATTGGAGCATTCCTATGCCGAGAAATCCATGACCACAGGTCTCTCTCTATCAGAGAGATGGAAAACAAGAATTCGAGAAATCCATAACCATGCACTGTTGTTAAACAATATTCAACTCCATGTCCTTTAAATACACGTACAATCATCTGGGATTTTCAGTATTTCGGGAAAATATTGATCCATTTCAGAACCGAATAAATCACAACAAAAAGACTTGCACACACAAACTAAAAACATATTTGCGGCCTTTGATAACTGTCTAAAGTTGGTGTCGATGGAACGTCTAAATTTTGCGCCTTTATTTTGCTGGAAAGTCTTAATATATGAAAATTATAAACAAATATCTAACATTAGGTACAACATTAAAACGACTGCTGTGTCATCCAAATAAAGTGATTGAAAGCGGCTACTGGGCGTCCATAAAAAGTCATTGAAAACAACTGCTACATTATAGCTGATGGTATGGGAGGTTCATTATCATTGAGGCAAAAGGGCAACTCCTTCTAATAGGTCGAGCGTTGTAATAAAACAGTGACGGTAAAATATATGTACAGGCCAACGTTTCGAAGAGTCAAGGCGTAGTAAAAAGTAGCTAAAAGAGCGAGGAGTGGTTTATATACTGTGGTCTCAGGGACTAGCATCTCTCAATTGACCAGCTTGTGTTTCCGATTTACTTTGGGTTCGCACTTTCTGATAAATGGGTTCGCACTTTTAGTGAATCCAGTTTATCAAGGATTCTAATGTCAAAGTGCGAAGACCATGTTCTGCCAACGCACTGATATTGTTCGATAGCTTTAATCTATTTTCATGCTCTTTAAAACTGATGTGAAAAGGACACGAGGTTGGCCCTATGTAAGAATCGTTACAGTATCTGCAGGTAAAGAAGCAAACTACAAAAGGCTCATCGCAAACAAGGCGGTGATCAAGCTTTTCACAAAGATAACAATCGTTGTATTTTTAAAACGACTGTTTAAAAAGTGTAACAGTTTATAAAAAGTACAGTAGGAAGGGCTGTGGCCATGATACCACATTATATAAACCACCACTCGCTCTTTTGGCTACTTTTTACTACGCATTGACAGAGACTGTCGAAACACTTTTATTAAAACGCTAGGCCAGGAGCTTCCCTTTTGCTTTTTTGTCTCAATGAAATACTACTATCGTCGAAATCATGTCATTAAAGCTACTCATGTACCGTCAAACGACACTTGAAACATCAACTCCAGTAAATCTAGGCCACTGTTGTACCCACTACATTAATGGAAAATTAAAGAACTTTCTTCAGTCATTAGAAGAAAATTTTGAAATCTCAACCCGACGTTATAAAACACTGAGTTCTCTACTTCTATCGAAATTGGCGTTTCGCATTTGGAATTTTGAGCATGTCAGACTGAAGCCAAAGCAGATAACAAGAATTCCACAGGCTTCAACTTCATGGACACTGCATGTTAATTCCTTTTGCAGCCGCATATAAACTGTTGTCCTTCCTAAAGAACTCGTCAATGCGACTGCGAAAGGCTTAAACTAGCAAATCAGCTTGTGATATCTACAGTGGCAAAAGCGGCTGATGGATTGCTGAACCGGTTGCCACGAACATCGATCGTATCTTGGTTAAAGTCTTCTCATTTTCTTACACCCATCCTGAAGGAGAGGATACCTGTGCGTGTTGACAGTTGCAAATATCGGATCATAAACAGTTGTTGTATACTATAAAAGTTCTATAAATCTGCACTTTCCATTGGACGTAACAATAGAGTAAGTTTTTTGCGCAGATTGCGTTCCCGTGGTCCAAAAAATTATTTGAGCATTTTCTTAAACAGTCAAAATTTTGCAAATTTGTCTACTACCGACATGACGCACCCTCACAAGTAGTATGAAACAAGTTGGATATCAACAGGAATGAATACTTTAATGAATCCTAACTATTAGGAAATTAAGCTAATCTGCAAGGGAATTTCGTGAGCCGCATTTTAATGGAAATCTTCATGAAAAAGTCGAGATCTTATTTTGCTGTCGCTGCTGAAATTTCAAGTTTTTAATTCAATTTTCATCGACATGATTTTATGATTCAATAAATTCATGTTTCATTTCTTGAATCTGAATAGTGATGTGAACCCATTTACATATTTCAAAGTTGATTGAGATTATTAATTTGTCCTTGATTCTGTTATTTTACTCTACCAGCGGCAGGTTGCTTATGATATGATCTCGCTTAAGAAGATTCTCCTGAGGTTCAGCATGAAATCAATAGCAGGTCATCGAGTTGCTTAACAAACATCACCTATCCAAGGCTGTCATGACACCGACGATCTGTGAAATAATATCATTTCCTTCTGCATTACTATCATGATCACTCAATTCCGTTATAAGTTCTGCAAAACTGCTAAAATTTGCATATCTAACATTTTGTGACAATACCACCTGTATCCCCCTCGAGTTCATTTAACAAATTCGAAAGTACATACACATTGGGGATGTAATAAATGCGGAGTTACCACTCTACCTAATATACGGACTTACTCTATGGAAGTAACATAGCGACAATGCAAGTGATGCATCCCAATTCTTCGTGACTAGATTCCGACTGCTCACTTAAAAACCACAAGAACATAGTAGATAGATGTGAGTTCGGTTGACGATAGCCAACCAAGTCGACTGAAAGGCTTCACAATAAACAATATTGTCAAGATCAGGCTCTGCACACTAACACACAGAACAAAAATCAGCTTATTTATTAGAGATTATCTCGATCAAAATTAGTGTCATCTGGCTGCATTTTACACCCCCTCATGCATTTTGATCTAAAAATTTCAGACCACAAGATTATAGTAAAAAAAGTTGTAGACAATGCTGCAGTGATGCTCCTTGTCGAGTAATTGATATCAAATTTCAAGGTTTAGACTGAGCAGCGAAAGCTACATGTACAGGTCCTTCGTCGCAAATCACTTGTGCTTGATGTCAGACTCGAACCCTCTATCTCCAGATCACTGATTCATGGCATTAATCACTGAGCCACGGTATGAGATGTTCAACTTACACAGAAGTCCATGCTGACATGTTCAACAACAGATATCGGAAAAGTTATGCCAGAAAGCTAACAAAAAGCAGTTCCATCTCACAAGACAACAGATGAAGGTTTGCACATATTTCTGTCCTCTTTCTCGGCCCGATAATTGATCATCCTCTTCTCCTGTCCAAAGTATGCTCCTGTCCGTTCTATTCAGATTGTCATAGAAATCTCCCATCAGTTGGGTCAGCTTGAATGAAGGATTTGTCCTTCACCTTCCTTCGTCCTTCACTCCTCATCTCCCCGCATTGACACCGCAATCACTCTGTCGCGTTAACGTCCACCACACCGGCTAGACGCCAGCTTTGACGTCCGTTCGGCGTCCCTGACCGAGCTATCGCAATGGAGAAGATAAGTCGAATGACAAATGATGGAAAAGATCTCCATCTGGTCATTGGCGCCGCCTAGGAAGTCATATTAGGCCTAAGGACGGCTCATCTTGAAGGAGGGTGCGGGCAAACAAACGAGCTTTGCCTCAATCTACATTCAGGCCGGGTGTGGAGGAGTTCTCGAGAGTGCATTTCACGGCTGAGTCAGCGATTTCCTCTTGAACTACATTCGGTCAATATCAGATCTTTAATCTGCAATCAGACAAATGGAGTTTTCAGTAAGACAAATGAATTCAAAACTACTCGAACTCATGACCTCTGAAGATATGAGATCGCAAGAGATCAGCAGACAGACGAGATAGCAAATATAACATCCTGAGATCAGGGACGCACTGACAAAAGCAACATCCTGGGGGCAGGGGACGGAATGGTAGAATTAGCATCCTGATGTCAGGGGGGACGGAATGGTAGAAGCAGCATCTTGGGGCCAAGGGGACGTGCTGACAAAAGCAACATCCTGGGGGCAGGGCTACAGAATGGTAGAAGCAACATCCTGGGTCCGGGGGGACGAAATGGTGGAAGTAGCATCCTGAGACTGCATGAGCTGATGTCATCAAATCAAATTAACCGATGTAGCAGACGTAGGCTAGTTTAGAATGTAGTGAATTGAGTTTGTAAATTATTTTATAGGCTTACACTCGCACTTCCGTTCACTCTCCACACGCCCGCAGTTTCGATGTTCCTGTAGCTAAAGAAGGTAATAAATTTCCATTATCAAAATACACATACATGTACAATGCACTCTAACAATTGGAAGTTCTCTGGAAGCCAATACTAAGACATCCCAATACCTTAAAACATTCCTTAATTCTACTAATACCCTGAAACCCTACCCTTAACATCATATCCATTACTCTTGACTAGAAAGATTGAAAACCATAATAATAAACACCAACAGCCATGCCGATGCACCCTAACCATTACATTTTAAGCCTTTACCACTACATCAAAGATTATTAATATTATTATTATAATTGTGCACTAACAACTTCCTTATTCGGATGGTTTACACATGCCGCTCATTTTGACGAACGTTTTATTGAACGTAGAAACCAGGACAAGTAACAGAGGTATTTTTTGAAATGTAATTTAAAACAGCTTTATCAGGTCTTATATAATAAGACAATTTCAAATATTTGAATTTTATAGAAGGAACTGGAGAATGAGCCTAGAGCAGAAATGAGGAATTCTGTGTTCACGCAAACGAACCATGAGTGAACTTCTGGCTTGTGTGGGGAAGATGTACAGCCTGCCAAAGGTCATTCAGGGTGAGCGTGACCATCGTTCCGTAATCGGGTAATTCCCTGGACACACAAATCTGTCCATCTTGATGACAAATGAAGAAGATCGGGATTACAAGATGTTGCATGAGAGTTTCCTTCATCCCTGATAAAATCTTGAGGTAGACAGCATTCTGCATAATACACGGGGATGCACAAAGCCATCATTTTCAACTCCGAGTACCGCATATCCATTCCACTACCGCAATACGTAGATTTCCGCAGAGATGATCGTCATAATGCTGCCATTCATGACATTCCCGTCTACTTTATCATCTTTCAATTAAGGTGCTAAAATTGAGTCAATAGTGAAAATATCATACTTTGATAGATGTTCAACACAGTGCAGATAGAAAGTTGCATATAGTCGATAGTTCTTTATTGTGTTTGCAAAACGCATTTATCGATTATGATAAGCGACTAACATAGACGGCATGTCAGCATTGTGCTAAACTTATAGTACTTAATGAAAACCTGACGAAATTTCGCTTGATATACTAATTGCAATTATCAAAACGTGCTCTGAGTATGACTTCATGTTTAAATAGGGAATTGCGAGATGTGAACTAGGTCTGCTGATGATTCCTGATATTGGATGAAATGACAGCTAATTAGGTCTTCATCCATTTTTTCAACTGAATATGAATCTCAATCTTCTACGTATTTACATATCTAAGAAAAAACGCTATGAAATACGCATTGACAGATCTTAACATTCCTTTTCCGTTCTCCCTATTGTAATATGGTTAGAAACCCGCAGAATTTGAATAATTTTAAATCCCTACATCTCACTACTCCGCATGTGGTATGTGGTTGCTCACTTGCTGCATCTCTGGTGGAATAGCCGCTGTTGATCGAAAAAGGGCTGTCAATTCACTTTGATGCTATTTCGGTAGAGGCAACCATGTGGTTTCCGACATTGGAATGCCGGTCCTGAATAACAAAAACCCATAGCTAAAAGTGAAACCCATAGAAAAAAGCGCTCTTTCTAAAAATATCATTGTGGAATCAGCACAAACTGTAAACGAATTTCGAGAGAGCGAGTGTCTTGCGAAAATTTGTTGCACGCGAAAGTTTCTTACCATGTGCATTGCAAATCGTGTACGACCATGAAGTCGCAAAAATTTGCTATTTTAAAGTATTACCAAAGTGCTGTCAGCGCTATTCTCAACAATAGGTACGTTATAAAGCAATTATCATAGAAAGTGGAGAACCTTGGATTTCGGTTGGTGATAACAAGGAGCCAGGTCCGTACCACGTCGATAGACATGCTGTTCAACATTGAAAACCCAACAGACTGAGCATACATCGTATTATGCAAATGATTGAACAAAATATAGTTGGAAGCAGATGTATCATTATATTAATTTCAATCATCTAACAAACTTGAAGATCTCAAATGATAAAAATGGAGATAACGTCTCTAAGATCAAAGTACGCTCCTGTCGCGCGCATTAATTCTCGGGTTTCGACAACTGAATCTTTCTGTACTTCTCCCGATCTTCCTCATCTTCCTAACTCCGGTAAATCAACCCGCCAATGAACCAAAGTTAATAAAGCCAAGAGGAAGCCGTTGATCAAGGCTAGCGACACAGCAAGACAAAAGAAAGAACAGTCGGGACTGAGGCGTCAATAAGAGCGAGGAAAAGCTTTCAAGTGGTGAAAAAATGGACCAAGAAGAGTTCCCCTGACTCCGCACTAGGAAGATGGCCTCACACACAAAAGACAAGCAGTGATTGATGGACTGTACTGTACAGTACTCGGGTCTTGCATGACTGACACAGCATGCAGTGAAAATTGATGACAATTCTCCCACTTGAGATGCGTGACTAATAAAGTTGCGCGCAGCTCTCTGCTACTCGTTAATCACAAGCAGTGAGGCATAAGAAACTCGTCCGTTGAGTAAAACAAATCAAATTTCTGTGTTGGCATTTGGAGGACTTTGCGAGGAGTGCGGCGATTGCCTTCTTCCAATGATGCACGGGTGCAGTCAGGTGTGACAATAGAGATCCATGTAGAGATAATGCAATATCCGGTGAGGAATCGAGACTGTGATTCAATTATAAAGACTTAAATACAGATTTCCTGAGTACGGTTGAAGACATAGAAGTAGAAGATAGTGAACTACCCATGAACTAGTTGTGGTATTGACTTTGTATTTAGCTTAAAATATCAATGGTTTAAGAATAGCAGGTAGATAGGATCTCTATGATTGTTATTCACGCTAGATATTCCATATCCTATTCCGCTAAATGCGCATAGGATATCAAGCAATAATTGAAAGCATTATCAGACGACAGCCGCAGGCCGGAGTTTGCTATAGGATAGGAAACTAAGCCATTTATCAGGGCAAAAATGCGCATTGAATGACAATTTAACAAACAAGTAAGCTATAGGTTGATGTAATGTAATAAAGAAATGAAGTCACTGTAAGTCAGTTATCGTCGGGAACATGAAACATATAAAATGTCGGGAAACGGTAAGTAAAAAAAGTTACTTGATAAGATATATTGTTTGTTATAGGATGATGCTTGAAAATATCGCATGATATCTACCATTGTTACCAGCTTACGAGTATTTATCACGCTATGATTGCAATCAAAAGGCGTTGTTGCCAGGTTAAATTTCTATTGAAATAATGCAAAGAACCCTGGCAAGAATGTCGTAATTCTTGCCAGGTTTTTTTGTGATAATCATGAAAGGCTATAACTAGGAATCATAAACATAGAAATAGTAACAAATATCATGGACTATTTAACCATTTCCACAATTCAGCTCTTGCTTCCATGTACATCCATTTATTACCATAGTAAGTTGGAAACAATAAGAATCATAGACCAGAATTTCTGGAACCTGGAATTTCTACGCGCCTGGAAATCATGCCTGAAATTCTGGTCTATGATTCCTACATAACGCATAGTTTTTTACCTGTAATTCGGAGTGTGATATCTGATGGATTCCGCTTGCTATGTGCATAAAACACGGAATACATGCATATTAGGCAATAGCCATGGAAATATCCAAATCCATTCATTTCCTATCGAGCCATTTAGCGCATGAAGATGGCGCGAATTTCCATTTATTGTTTATACCACTATAATGCATGATTCTGTAAGGCTTTCTATGTCCACAAGTTAATAAGTTCCACGAAGCAGGTAATTATTTTCCTGATTGGAAATTATTAACCTGGTGCAGACTTCTATGAAAAAGTCATACATTATAACAGATAATGCATAGATTTCTTCGGTCATTATTTGTCATAATAACCTCGAGCCTTCGGCTCTCGGTAATTATAGCAATAATGACCTCAAATCTATGCATTATCTATTACATATCAATGGTGTCAAATTATTGTTTTCTAACTTGCTACTCAATTTCTAATGACAGGCATGGAAAGTAAGAAAATTATGAATCTTGACATTCTTGACATATAGCAAGACATATTACGAGGGCTGTCCCAAAAACAATGCAATTATTCCATTCAAAATTATATTTCAAAAGAAAGAAAAGAAATGACTATCTGAGTCCTTCAACGTAATCTCCTTATAGCTCCACACACTTCTGTAGTCGTTCACACCGCTTCACGAAACAAGCTGCATACCATTCTTCACCATAGGTCTTCAATCTCTGATTTATGGCCCTTCTAAGGTCCTGAGGGCGCTCAAAATACGTTCCTGAGAGGTCCTCCTTTAAACGAGGACACACCCAAAAGTCAAAGACGTGCAAGATCGGGTGAATATAGAGGATGGGGTGCAGTTCTGACTTTATTTGATTCCAAAAATCCTCTCAATGTGGCAGCGCGATGACTGGATGCGTTGTCATGGTGCAGCACAAGCTGTCTTCTTCCAGTGACTTTTCGGTTCTTCATTTGCAATTTTTCTGTCACAATTCGATGAACTGAAGATTTTGACAGGTTTAGGACATCTTCCATCTCTCGTACAGTTAAGCGCATGTCTGTTCTGAGAAGCTCCCCAACGCGCGTAACATTTTCTTCGTCAGTTGAAGATCGAGGGCGTCCACTGCGACCAGCGTCCGAGAGGGTCTGTCGATCACCGGTCTTGGAATCCGCGCACCATCTTGAAATTGTTGAGTAGGATGGGCATTTTTCAACTGGAAGCGTTTCTTTAAATTGCTGGTAAATAACAGTTGGACTCTCTCCATATTGGAAACGCATCCAGACGTAAAATCTCAAATTTTCCTTTGAAAAGTGCATGTCAGTAATCAAATTCGACGAAACGCAACTGTATGAAATTAGAGAAGAAATCTATGTTATCTTTATTAACGTGTCAGTTAACAAAATTCAACGCCCACTCATGATCGATGCTCTCTGAAGGTTCAGTACGAATACATATTCGCAATCACCGGCATAGATATCTCTACATGCTGCAGTAGCGATGCACACAATCACAATTGCATTACTTCTGAGACAGCCCTCGTATTATATTCAAGATAGCATGACTCAAACGTAAATGCGTAAACGGTTCAATGATCCGTCTAATTCTGATGGCATTCCAAGTTCGTCAACTAAAAATTGTGCATTTTTGTGACTTTCTCTGAGAAGAAGAATGAGTGAACTTATAACAACATCAAGAATCAAACATGACCTTCGGGGTTGCTAAATGAATGAAGAGAATTCTGCGCCATTTAATCAATACACAAGACAGAAATCGTGAAATATTGCTGTTGCAGGTCATGGAGCATTTACATGTACATACCGCCAAGCAAATTCCGCACAGGGTTTGTCAAATCGCCACACCAAATGGACAGTGGCAGATCACTGAATGCGTTAAATTAAGATGGAATTCGTCGATGGACCCTATCATAAGATCAACAAACAAACAAGTCTCCAATCCAAGCTTCCATTTCGTAAAATTTTGAAGCAATTCTTTTGTGCCTAGCGACACACTAACAGATATTTTCCGTTGGACCCCACCGCTTCAAATTATGTATTCGTGTAGCCACCTCTACAGGACTATTTTATTGTGAGATTAGCAGGAATGGACATTTTTGCTGCACAACAGTGCATTATAAGATACTTAGTCATCTAAGAATTCATGAAAATTCCCGTGTGGTATTTTTCCATATAATACACTGAGATCATTCGAAGATCAGAGATATCTGCACTAAACTGTGCATGCGTTCTGTTCAAATAATCACTGATTGACAGGCAAATCAACCATGAGATTCTACAATCAATGCAATAATATGGACCAGGATGGAGAATGGAACGCCGGAAGTATTGGTGTCTATTACGGACCGTCAATATTGCTATTGTTGTCAACCATATTCACAATCTCACTTCTCTATGACCATCGTTCCGTAATGTACACAGTTTCAAAAAGCAATAAAAGCAGTCTGTGATGTACCGAGAACAGTTAATATTTCTAACACTGTAATTGTAAATAACTGAATGGAAAAATGATATTCAAGAGCAACATCTCTATGATCATATAAAAATGTAGCCTGTCATAGATTTTGGATTGTTATTGGATATCTTCGATTCAGACATATAAATTAACAATACCATAGAAAGTCTATTATCTATTCTACGCACCTGGAAATGCATTCAGCTCGGCATCAATGAAGATATATTACCTTTCAAATGACAGCCTAAATCGTCGGTGCTTAGCGCCAGACGATTTAGGCTGATCATTTGAAAGGTAATATATGCATTGTTACTGAACCTAGAATCTATGACATCAAAAATCCAAGATTTTGATCTGCAAAAGACTCAAATCTATGATAATTTTCTACATAGCCCATGCAGCTCAGAACATTGAAGTATGTAAAGCTTGAGATATCTACGAGTCCAAATTGTGAATGTCATTTTCACTGGGAATGCGAAGATGGATGGTGAAATGCTCCTACCTCAGTGGTATTACATAGACATGGCTTAAGATGCTTTGGTGGACAATCGATCCCCGCTACTTGCCTTAATGTCGGGGGTCACAATTGTGACGTGTTATTTATTCATTGATTATTATTGCCTTGACAACTGATGTGTGGTGGTGAGGGCTTGATCCTGCCAATTGACAGAGTCGCGTAAGTGGCTCGTAGCTCAGTTGGTTAGAGCACAGGTCTAGTTAACCTTGGTCATAGGTTCGAATCCTGCCAGCCGCACATCTTTTGCATGGCAATTTGATCTATCGTTTATTTAATTTCATTGTTGTTAACAGCAAATTAGACGGCCTTAATTATGCAATTAAGGCTGTCTAATTTGGATTTGGAGATATATGAACGACTTTCATAGAAAAATGACATGTGAAATATCGGCGGACAACCCTACTTACTCAGTAACAATGGGAAATTCATGCCTGGCTCGCTCAATTAAAAGTATTCAACAGGTAACATTATATTCTGTTGCCACTACTTGACTGCAAATATTACTTAAACAGAATCTAGCGGGGATATAATGATTAGCTGTGTCAGGATATTTATGTCCCCAATGGCTTCTGCTACACTTTTCATGGATCACGGAGCACCCTTTTGCCAAATGTTGAAGCTAGCATCTAAGTTGTGACTACAAGAAATCAGGAAGTTAATGACCAATCCCTTAATATCCACATCCAAAAAAAGGAGCTATGAAGTGAAGCTTTACCGTCACTATTCTCCCACAGGAGCTGCACGGTGCGGAATTTTGGAGCGTGGTGACACTTATACTCCGGATGCCCTTCCTGCTGATTTCCAGCGACTTTTTCGGGGATCGACGTACAGACCAAAAGATTGCGGGACCATCTTTTTATTACCAAAATCATCACATTGACGACAGACAGCTGAGCACGGTAGAATATATCAATGAAGCAAATTGAAACGCCTCGTTAAACTATGGTATACAGCAGTAATCCGGCCGCCAATACCATTCAATATATTGTACGGCAAATCATAGACCAAGCAAAGAAATGTATCCCAATGAGACATATCACACTAAAATGAGTTTCAAACTGGTGAAAGCACAGATGGAAACACGTCTTCATTACATTGGTCATTACTTTTACTTCAAGAAGAAGAGAAGTGCGTTGGAGGATTTTTGAAGTGAATAGACACAATTACATGTTCCCGATTTCCAGATACAGAGCCTTACGAAGCTCAAGGTCTCTTTAAGCTTCAGCCGAAGGCAACTGAGCCGGTTATCGTGAAACCATAAAGCCAGACGCACTGAGTAAGCCACAAGCCATTAGAAGATTTTTCATGCTCATAGTGCGGCTAATGGGGCCAGTCTATTGCAATTTGACACTTATCATTAAAACTGCAGGTATTCCCAAACTTGCAGCTTGTGGCTTATCATGCGTGCCTCCGGCCTAAAACACCGGTCTTCGGCATTCAGAAGACTCCTTTACGCCCCTAGTGAAGTGTGAAATCTAAAAATAACTGTTGATCTGACATTTCATTTTCTGTATTCGGTCAAAGGTCATAGTCTGTATCACTTTGGAGCAGTGCACAAAAGAGGAATACTCATCTGCAAACGAAATTAGCTTTCTGACAACGATGACGGCTGATATTTCTTTATTGCGCATCTGGCCATCTACTTCTCAATCTCCTTCTGAAGGCGGACCTTTCGCACAAGAATAGAAGACAGCCAAGCCACTCTCGTTAATTATCAACCTGAGCGGGATATCTCCTGACGACATTTTCATACACCTGATTCTTGCATTTGTCGGCGTATCATGTCAGTCTCCACGCTAACCGATATTCCTTTGTTATTAGCGCCACAACAGACGAGTGTACGAGGCCATTTGTAAGTCGTCGCCGAAGTTTAGGATTTCATAAAGCACAAGATTTCATTACTGCAAACAGAACAGTCGAAATTCGCACACAATTCTTCAATTGTTAATTACATTGGATTAATGACTTTAATAACACCTTGCTTTGTTTACTATGTATCCATTAATCAACGAAAGTTGAAGGTGAAGCCGTGCGACAGCCATCTGTTTGTACAGGAATGTCCGGATGAAACAGAGGTTTGGAGTTTTCCTGGCTATTTTCATAGATATCAGAACATGCGCATCAGCGCATATTACTCAACCTTATCCAAAGCGCCAGTCCCTGATACATGATTCCCGTGGACCTTCTGAAACGGGACCCCATGATTAAAGCCGTCGTGACTTTTATTTACAGTTTTTAATCCAAAATTGTTGGATTGGGTCCCACTTCAAGGTGAAATCTGTAACCTACTTTAAAAGTATTTCCTAAAAATGATAGACCAGGAAAATTGTGATAACTTTATATTGTTGACATTTTATAGAGGGTAGATGAACTGTATTATCATTGTTATTATTATTATATTCGGGAAGCATTTTTGTCACTCACTCACTGATCTCTTTAAAACATTTTCGCTGCGGTACGGGGACCATGCTCCACAGCCGCGCAATGTGGATGTCAAACTTGACATGCCATTTCGTTATAGCAAGGAAATCCTATCGTAGGCACCATCAGAGCTGGAAGCGGGCGGCTTTTTTCGACTGCTCGGCCCGGACCGCATCGACTCCAAGGCCCCGGCACGGATGAATTTTGTATCTGGACCCGGGGACAATGCTTATCGTTTTGCGCATTTGGCCAACCGCAATGAAATATCAATTACGTTAGTTGAGTGCAATCACCTTGAGAATTATTCTACAAAGCTAATTAGTCATTCCATAATCGCATTTGTCTATCACAAATACATAGGATTTTATTTTATGTATCGGTAACTGCATATTCTCGTGAATTTTATTTCGGTTTATAAAAGCAGGGAAAGAGAAAGCCCTGCATGCAGAAAGACACGTAGCCCATTTGAAAATATGAGGTAATTGTGACATCTTATTGCTCAAGAATCAAGTTGAAAGGCCATCAAATGAATTGAATCAGAAAATTTAAATGAACAAATGAGGACTGAATTTTTTATTTCAGACGCAATAGCTGTCGGCCCGGGTACTAGATAATTCGGGCCTGGTCCGGGTGCTTGCAGAATCTTGAGCATCTTCTACCTTGATAAGGAGTTTGCGCATGTCATCCTGTATTCGTCGTCTTCCGGCTGATCTCTTCCCTTCTACCTTCATTTCAGACACCATCCTGATTCTTACATCTGGTCCCGTAAGCTATCGCAAATGTCTTTCTTTGACGACTGTCGACATCAAAGGAAGCCCAATTGCTTGCTCAAGTTCTTCATTAGACCATCAATCGGACAGATTTGAAATTGACATCCATCACCTTACTAACCTCATCTCTTGTTCCCTGGAGAAGGTCTCTGGATCTGACTGGAGAGCAAGGTCAACACCACAGACCAGTAGGTCGCACTTTGTCTGACGGAGTTAGCATTCTATTTATTCTGGAGCGCCAAGTGCTAGAAGCTGAACCTCACGAGTGATTAGCATTATGTCTCCTGTCCATTTGAATTCACTTGCCCTCTTGTGAATACAGAGACAGTGGCAAACATGGACTCCAGTTTTCGGTCTCTTCTTGATCTGAGTGATTTTTTTTGTTGTGTAATCCTTACTTGTAAATCAATAGCGTGTATCCATTTCTGTAATATAAAGCCTTTCATATATAGAGAGAGAACTGACTTTATCTGCGCAATTCCACATTATGTCATCATTTGATTAACTTTTAGCTGGTACCAGATATTGTACATGACTTGACCTGTTGCATGTATTTCTTTCATTTCGGGTGTTATGAAATAAAGTCTTTGAATTTTGAGAGAGTGAGAGAGAGACATAGAACGACGGACAGTCAGCACGGTAGAGACGTCTGACAACCATTTATGAGGCTCTGAGGACAGTAATGAATCATCATTGGAAATGAAGGACCACTGGATACAAATCTCCGCTCTCTATCTTCACTTTGGATCATCGCCGTCTCTGCGGCAGACCCTCATCCAGATGGCGTCCTGATGTCAGCGAACATGCCCATCGGCTCTCCCACAGACACAAGTTAATCAATTGATAAGCATCACTCCTCTCCGCTTAAACTCCAACCTGACTGCGCTGGGCGTTGTTCTCAAACATTCACACTTTGGCCGTTAGGTTCGAGACATACTCTGTCCATTGTCTTGCTTTCAATTAGCATTGAGTATCTCCCAAAAGAAAAGTTAACGCCTCTTAAGCCAACGCCTACTTAGTTCCGTTTCGTTCCATCACTTCATATTTCAATTTGACAAGTGAGCACGGTATCATTTGCTTGGAGCAGCCGCGCCCTTTACAGCCAATCATGCAGGAACATAGAAATATTGAGCTCGAAGCATTGACATTAATTTTTCACCATCCTAACACATGCCTCGGTGACCTAGTGGTTAAAGGGCGTGTTTAAAAACCCTCAGGTTGCGACGTCGCTGGTTCGAACTTGCCCAAGATTGCTAAGTTCAAAACATCTGTTAAGTTTGTTTTGTTGACTTGAGGTCAACACTGCAGGCATTGTATATTACGGATAAGCTGGATAGAGACGGAATTTGGCATAATTAAATGCGGATTAAATGTGAGCGAGGCGTTTACTGCGGACAGTCGAATACTAGCAAATTTGGCGACTCATTTTCAATGTCATCAGGGCAATAGGCAACGCAAAGATTAAGAGATTTGAAAATGTTCGATGAATACAACATCAATTTCTCCATCAAGTACCACCTGGTAGTCTCAAAACATTTGTAACTGAAAAAACATCGCAAAGTTTTGATATTTTAAGATTATTTGTTCTTTGTCAGTCTATTCTGCAACAGTTCTACAAAGAATAGGTCATGAATAAGATAATCTGAAACGCATTCTTCAAAGCTACCCGAGTAATCTAAATTGACTATTGGTTTAGCTAGTGGAGGGTGATGAACATTCTTGCTTCAAATTTCTGAGATTTAGCATCTCGCCTAACTTCACTTCTAAGCTCATTTTCGCACCTTGGCACCCCTACTAATGGGTTAGTGCAATAATTTGTCCCATACTGTAACGCATAAATTTCTTCGGTCATTGTTTGTCATAATGACCTCAAATCTATGCATTATCTTATACGCAGTAGATCCCTGAATTGATCAGAACTGTTGTGCTCGTAAAATGTTATTTATAGAAATACAAGTTTGCCGATATCTATGTCACAGCTTCTCAATATGAAAGGCTGCGGAGAAATAACTTTCATGTTAATTTATAATAGAGATCAGAGTGTGGTAGTGTCAGTAGTAAATCAAAATGATGCAATTCAATCAGCTGGATTTCTGAATCCATTTATTTGCAAGAATGATGAAATATCGAATCTCACATCCGTGGTTCATGACTTCAAAATCTGTGATATTTCACTATTGACGAACAAGAAGCAGCCCAAATGATAGAATTGAATGAAGAGATGGATCAAGATAACCTGCTGTGATTCCCCAAGATACTGGTCAGCTCCAATCTCTGCAGTCATCCTTCGGTAATAAACTCAGCCTTAATTTACGTCCCAACATATTGGCACGACCGTTAGTTCGACTACCGGAATTGAATTATGTCCCCTGAAATTCAAATCGCCTCTAACATGCAGAACAGCATATCCGGAGTCATTTTATGACCTCCGGCCTTGTACTTCCGGGAAAACCGGGACACGGCTATCCAGGCTACGCTTAACTGCACATTCGGTAACCTGCTGGCCGTACCTGATTCGAATTCAACTCGCCGTGGGTGGGAGTACTTTTCTTCTCCTTCACATCAACAGCACACAAAACCAGCGTCCCTGCGAGACTTGTCCGTTTGAGATTCAAACAAAAAGTACCAGTGTGTGAGAGTGGGCAAGTTGTATGAAAGCCGGACGATTGGGTAGGCTGAAGCAGAATCAAGCCGCGAAGCGCGAAATAGGAGCTAGAGCAATCATGCAGTATCGCTCTGTTTGCGGAGTAAACTCGTCCGCCGAGCCTTAACTCAATACAGATCGAACCACAACGCCGTCAACAAAGGCAAGCGTCGTCCATAACCCACTCTCATACAGACCATCTCCCATGAATGACAGATGGTTGAGTCGGAAGCCTAAGACAGAGATGGACAAACATAGCAAGCTGATGTTTGGTCGAAGGAAGAATGCGCATGAAATCGGTACTCTCTCGCTCGCTCAGATTTCACACCATTCCTAACCTTGCGTCTTGTCTTGAGACGATGCATAAGCTGCAGGATAATTTACAGCGAATCTGAGCCACCAATATTTGAGTTATCAATGTTTGAACTCAGCGGTCAAACCGCTGTGACGTTTCATTTTAAGAATAGATGATCGAATAATTCCTCTCTCTTCCTCCTGTCTACAGGTCAAACAGTTGTGACGCTTCATTGTCGATATAGATTATCAAATAATTCTTCTCTCTTCCTCTACACTGGCCGCACTCAGCGGTCAAACCGTTTCATTGATTATCGAACAATTCTTCTCTCTACAAACCGCACTCAGCGGTCAAACTGCCAAGAAAACTCAGGTAATGATTTAGTCATCAATTAAAGCCGAAAGACAAATAATTTCATGTTCTGCTTTCCTCAATGAGATAGTGGGAGAGAGAATTTACTTCAGCTATTGTACTTTTTGCTGGAGTTGTTTATCATCGATTTATGCCCTAATCATGTGGTAAAAGAACTGCAGCTTCCGCTTTCAAACGGTCATTGTCAGCTCTCACTAAGTTGCCAACTCCCGACTCGGTGGTACGATAGGTGGGCAAAGGGATCTTGCAAAGTCCGTCTGCAATAGGTCTGTTTAAACGATCGGAGTATCGTGATGTTTTTGGCCTTCAATGTCTAGGCATCACAGCCAAGCCAGAGTCTTCAGGAGCTTCATCTTGATGTTCTAGTCCAGAGATCGGTCCTTCCATGTTGCTGAGAGACTCAAGCGCAGTTTTTGCTGTCCCAAATCGAACTCGGACCTCCTGGTCCGTTGAATTCAACGGGCATTGAATTAGTTCATTAAGCATGGCATGTCAAGAGCGAGAGCGTCGACGAGCAGCTTTTTGATAAGTCCAGTGACCATCTACAGAAACTTCTACTCTATAGACGCACATCTGAGTCTCCACAACTGATCATCCCAGTCGAAGTGTTAAGTTGATCCGGATTTGGTCATCCGTCTGCTTCGCACCGAAACCAGAAATTGAGAAAGCGGACAACCTAAGCACAAGTTGGTGCTACTCTTGTTATGTTTCCTGCTGTTTAGGCGGAATGTCAGAATCTAAACATCTAATCAATTCGTAGCTATTTTACTGCAGCTTAATGTACATGCAACTAACGATATCTGTCTTTCAGTATGTTCTAGGTAAGGCAGCTATAGGTAATGGGATGTATACGAAATGCATCAATCTTATCCCGTGCTGAGCTGGATCGCCAGTACATGGTAACATAATAACATGCATTATCGGACTTCTTAGATATCCAGAACCTCACTTTAACCACTAGACACACTCATGCCTTTTTGTGTCCTTTGATTCCAGAAGATACTGGGTTAGACGCTTGCTGCTTGGGTATGCACCTCAATTTCGATCGATCACAGGCGTAGGCTTCCTGAGCGTCCAAACCAACGAAGTCTTTGCCCTCTCGCGATGTTTGTGATGTTCTCAAGACCCATTGCTTTTCTGATGCTGCCATTCGATTTCCTGTCCGATAGTCCGACGCCACACATCCACCTCAGCATTCGCATCTCCACTCGCTCAAGCATCTTCTCATGGGATGAAAGCAACGGCCATGGCTCGCAACCATAAAGCATGACTTGTCGCACACAGGCTCCATATACGCGACCCTTGGTTCTCAAAGATGGTCCTTTGGACGTCAAGAAGGATTACAGTTCACGGAATTTAGCCATCCACATCTTATTCTTAACACTACTGCCGACTCAACACTTCCAGAGCTAGCGAGAACGTCCCCAAGATAGGTGAAACTGTTCACACACTCAAGGCGAGCTCCTTCCATGTCGACACACTCCGCACAGTCGATTCGACATCCATGTTTGGCCCTGACAAGCATGCTCGGCAAGCGAAGTTGATAACACTGCTCAGGTTTCCCTTCACTTAACACCAACATAATTATACAGTCCAACTTGAATTCAATATGAATTATTAATCCAGTCAATCCAAGCGTGGAAAGTGATTTATAGGAAGCCCCATTTATGATAACACATGACGTCAATTCCGGTTTGAATTTACTGGGGCGGGCGGATGCACTTATTTTTTCTTTTAGATGTAAAGCAGAGTGCATGAGATATATTACTTTCAGAATCAGAGGACTTTTTCTTTTCATGGTGACTTTTTATCTACTTGGCAATTAAAGACATGCATTCCTAAATCTGACCGTAATAACGTTGACTAAAATAGAGGGAAGTGAGAATCCTTGTGGGAAAAGACAGTTTTATGCCAAAAAATATCTTCCTATATGTATGTCTTACTTTGACTTTGGTTGTGATTTCTTACTAGGCCATTTAATTGATAAATGCAAATAATGTCTAAAATCCATTAATATTAGTAATAAAAACATATCTTCGAATCTGCGTTTATTAGCCATAACTAAAATGATACAAAAGTTCAAGGGAGTTCACCAAGATACAGGTAGGATTGTTGTCAGTTTAAACAGCAAAATAATATTGGATGTCCATTCTGATATTCGAAGAATAAAATTGTAACTGTCTTGGACGAATTCATTTGACACTGATCGCAACAGCTCTCATCTTCAATCACATAATGTTGAATAGCTTATGGAATGGTGCTCTTTACTTCTCCATATAAACGTCACGGCAGTGTTTTCAACCTCAATACAAGTGTCCATGAAGCCGATATGCTTGCATTCACAACCGCGCTTGTAAGTCAGTTATCAAAGCCCAAATCTGAAACATCAATTTCAGGTTCGAATAATCCACTATCAAGTTAAATCGAAAATTAATAAAATTCTTCTTCACATATTTAGGAAATGCAGATGTCTTCATGTTTAGCCTATTTGCTTACCGAGTCAATCAGTCGATCTGCCAATACAGAACGTCCTTAAGAAAGTGAACAAAACATGTCCAGTGGAACAAATTTGTTTGCTCTTCATTAATTGAACAGCACAACTCACGCGTCATACGAGAGTGCTACCACTCAGTTCACTGTCATGTTAGCTTAAAGTAACAATAATTTTGTGTTCTATTATCATTATACAACTACACAGCCAGGGTCCGTGGTGAGAAGCATTGCTTCCATTTTTCAACTGAAGGTGTTATAATATAGTCCAGCCACAAGCATGAGATTCTATAGGGAACGATGCGAAATTACTTTCAGGGAATGAAGTGTGTCCTAGGGTTGCTACGAACCCGTACGTCAGGAGGTGTCAAGGAACACTCAGGCAAATCCAATCGGAACCAGTTTGAAGTTTTCGGTAAAATTAACAGCAAAAATGAAAGCAAAATGTTCCATCAATAACAAGAATCAAAAAATATTAATGAGCATCAATAAGAATGAAGTGAGATAAACGATAGATCAAATTGCCATGCAAAAGGTGTGCAGTTGGTAGGACTACACACGAGGCCTTCTGATGCGACAACACTATTCCGCGCATTCTCTGATTTGGGAAAAAGGCATAGGTCTACTCCCCATAACTGTCGGCCTGTGTCGTCATCATACTTCTAATGTGTGATGCATGCGAAAATGTGGTTAAACAATCGTGTGTTTGTCGAGAGTATGTTGTCATTTAGTCACTGAAGTAAAGAAACACAAAAAATGTCAACTTTGCCAGAAAACTTCAGTCTGCTTCCTATAGGAGTTACATGTATTTTTCTTTGATCATGTCTGAGAAGAAGAGGAACCAGAGAAGACCTCAAATGCGCGCATATTCGCAGTAGGCATACGATGCACATCATTCAGTAAAAGTCTCATTTTCGGTTTCGTCCCCTACAGAAACTACTTCTGCAAGGCCGGACTATGTTATAACGTCATCTGTCTAAAACTGAAGGACATCTAGACAACCATTCTGTTCAATATTTCATCAACTGCGGCCGGACCATTAGACCCGACGACGAAAATATATCGACCAGTACCAACACAAACTGAAAATGCAGCCACCTCTCAGGCTTCACTGCTTCCCAACTACTGTACATGTACTATTCTTCCTATAATTATAAATGCAAATCGTCATGGAATTTTCAAAGCTTTACTCAAATTTACTGATGAATCTCTTCATTGATCCTGAAAGACCTCCATTGACCGAAAAGTCACAGAAGAAATAAACCAGATTATCTATGTCTACCACGGGTGAGGGTCGCCCTTTGTTGAAATTTTTTGAATTTCCTGAAAGACAGCGTGGACTGGAAAACTATAGATTTCCAGTCCACGCTCTATGATGATTTGATATCGTATTCTGCAAAATTAGATATAAGATCACAATTATCTGCCAAGAGAAGAATAATATTTGAATATCTAAACTGAATATTTTATGCAAACAAAGTTGTATCCTTCATCAAACAACACTAACAAACAAATCATTCGAATAACACGCATGCAAGCCCCTATCATTAATGTATTCGGCTTAACACGCCTTTTCAATGTCTACTTAAATCAGATGAATACCAAAGGAGAGTCAATTTGACAAATAGCTTAAATCGAAAATCATGTCTAGAAGCCGGGCGAAAGGAAAATCCCTGAAAATAAGCAAGAAAAATTGGGCATTTTAACCTTTTGAAAGGTTCTCAATACTTATGTCTATATCAGGTGGTCTCCGTGGCACAGTGGTCAAGTGTTTGGCCTAGCGATTTTTTGGCACAGAGGTCGAGCCCCAATAGTATCATTGGAAGTCGGCAGGAAGGGCATCCGGACTAAAAGTACCACAACATTCCATAGAAGTCTGACTTTGTCAGCACCGTCCAAGCCCCCAGTTTGGGGAGCAGTGACGTCAAAGCTCCATCAAGCAATAAAACCCTGTCTGCCGTCAGTGTGCTGTTACACGTACTTTATCTTTGATTTATGTACAGACATCCACAAGAATGTAGTGCGATCAGTCTACAAGTATTTTCCCTACGTCAATTCACGCATGTTTGAGCTAATTCTACGGAGTCGAACAGCATCGTGTGACTGCTCTTCTGTGGTATACACATTTTCAACGAGTTTAGAAATTAATTGGTCTTAAGAATATCTTCCTATTGATTTATGATGGATACGAAGGATCTTCAATATCTCTGAAACCAATCAGTAAACTTTCACCACAATCGCAATTATGAAGATTTCAGACATGTGTGAATGAGTGAATACCATATCACATGTTGACTAATTAATTAAAGACATTCATCAATTGAACCGCGTGTCTACGCCTACCACAATAACTTGCAACAATTTTACACGACAATTTCCTGCAATCTCAACGGAGAACATAAATTCCTTCATTGAGAACATATCCACTGCTAGCGAATATATTTGTTTATTATGTAACACGCAAAATCCACCTACTATCAGATTAATAAAAAGCTCATCAACAGCTTCAACATGAGACACGTCACTTTTGTCTTCTATCTGGAAAATATTTCAATAGAGACAGCACCTCAACCTGCTGCGTGAACTGAGTTGTTTTGTGAAGAAATTTAATTCAAAAGATTATAATTAAACATAAGACATCAGCTTCTGAATTTTCATTGTCTATACGCTGTCCCATCATTTTAAAAATATGTGTTGAACAATCAACATGATTAAGACGAATGGGACTTGCTTCGATCTCTGAAGTCATAAGTGAAGGGCGTTTGCCTTGGTTCAGCCACGTGAGGCGTAGAGACAGACTGAGTGGATCAGGAATGGAAGTGGAGGGGAAAAGACCGACTGAAAGACCTTGAAAGACCTGATTCCATGCCGTCCAAGATGACATGCGACAGAAGACCAACAGAAGTGGAAGATCGCTATCAGGAGAAGACCGTTCAACCTAGCGGAGCTTAGAAGAATGACGTTGAAGGGATGAGTGAGTGAGAGAACAATGTGACAAGAAACAGAACCGGTTCCGGTGCCGATAGTTTGGAGAAAGAAACAATGTATGAGGGAAGGAAACTATTATCTGCAGTCCAGTCATCAACTGCGTATGCAAAGAGTGCAAGAGTTGGAACAGAAAGAAAAGTTGGAATCACAGAATCGGATTGCTTACGCGTTTCACTTTGCTAGAAGTGCAATCTGATTCAAAACAATTGCACATGCAGGAACTTACTTAGTGGGTAAAAAGAAATTCTAAATTCCTTGCAGAGACAGGAAAAGAGTGTTGCATCGCTTGCGGATTGATGTGAATTCCTTCAAAATGCTCCGAATGCTATGATTCCTTCAGATTCGAAGAATTCAGATCATTGAGCAGAAGTTTTCTCGATAATATTGGCCCCTCCGATCATTATTGAAAAAGATAGAGGGCACACGACAAAAACGTTCACAAATTTCTCCGTAGAACTTGACATCGACTGTGTCGCTACTGTGTGATACGGTCACTGAACAGTCACTGAAACGTCGCACGATTTGGCGTGTTTAATGCTGAACTGGCTGCTCATTGTTCGATTGCCTTGGTATTATGTCAGCAAATTGTGCCATTTCATTAACGCTAGATGTTCCAATGCTTCATTTCTAGTCAAACAGAAGAAGAGACGAGCTATCTAATTCTGTGGGTGGAATACAAAAGCTAAAAAAGTTTACTTCATTCTCACAGTTAGCTGTTGCTGTTACGAACCAGGCGACAGGAGCCCACAGACTTGTTCCAGTCTGGAGGGAGATATATTTGATGATCGCTTCTGAACAAACTGTCACGTCCATTTCAATTTTTTTCTTCAACTTGATTTTAAAGCTCGATTCTAATATAGAACAATTCGGTACCGGTGCCATGATCGGCACATATGTTTCGGGTGCCCCCATTTTGTGGCAGAACCGGTTCCGAAACGGCTCAACCCTCAAAGTATACATGCAAGTTCTTCAAACCATGGACATAACTGCGTTTCCCGTACAGTTACGCCTATTGCACTGCATGGTGGAGTACACAAAACTTCTAAAATTCTCGCAAATGGTCCCACCGTGCAGGTATTCTATGGAGCCAGAAGGGCAAGAAAATGTGGAAATCCGAGGCCGATACGATTGTCTTGCCCGCTGGATTCAAAGAAAATTTCAATGAATGTTTATCTCGCCCTACCAGAAGGGCGGGATAAAAACTATTGCCCTGACTTTTTTCCTGTCATGCCACTTTGCCTTCACAGATTTAGAAGACCATATTGCACAGAGGGAATCTCAAAACATAGTAATCAACTTTGATTTGATTATCTATGGCTGAAATCAGGGTATCTGAAATTACCCACACTGCAGCAGCGACAGCGTTGAAGTAATGCAATCATAGATTGCATAGCGCACGATTTCAAAGCTGTCACGACCAACAGACCTCCAAGATTGCTATGTTCTTTGACCAACAGACGCACGATTGCATAGCGTTGACATCGACCGAGAGAAGGCGCTGGACGCCAAAAGCCTTGTCAGATTTAACATAACCTACCGTTTCTTTGGCCATCAAGTTTATCGAGAGAATTTTTAACTTTTGTTCCGCTTTTGGACAAACTTGAGGCAAATCTGCTATGATATGAAAAATGTCGCAGGCGAATATTTTTTATCTTGCCATTTTGGAAAAAATACAAATATTCGTATAATCACATTGGTTATTGGACATTTGCCATAGATTTAGAAGACAAGTTATTCTATGAATCATGGACTCATATTCAAATTCATGCGTCCATGCTATGAATCCAGCGGGCAGGAAAATCGTAGACATCCTCGCCCGCTTTGAGGACCCGGATTTCTGCATCTTTCTTGCCGTTCTGGCTTCATAGAATGCCCACTATCTGCAATGATCAGTTAGCTTACTATATCGTTAGATATTTTCCTCCGATAGCAAACTTGTAATTAGGTCAAATCATATTCATTAAAATTCATCTTTGATTGGAATCCTCTTATCAAATCGACTTGCCAGTGTTCTCTCATCATGAAATATGGATTTACCCGCTAATCACTGTTTCTGGACGATCAGACAGTTTGTGGAGGTCAGTGACAGATTAATTAAATCAATCCTCTGATCAGACGAAGACACAAGTGCGTCAATGAAACCCTTAAAAGGTCGTTAGAAATGACAAGATAATTAGAGAAGTGAACTTTGGTGCTGGCAAGTTGCTGGCTGATGCTGTTAACGTCATATTTCCTGTTTGTTATGCTTTACAGAATTTAGATACCACCAAATCAGAGTGAATTCCTTCATTTGTACTTTATTCGAACAAAAGATTGGAGAATTGACATTTTAGTAAGTGAATCATTGCTTTGGCTTTATTGCATGTAAATGAAATGATGGTTTAACGTCACTACTCCCCTTACTGGGGACTTGGGCGGCGCTGACACTGTCAGACTTCAATCTGGAGTGTTGTGATCTCTCAGTCCAGATGACCTTCCTGACGACTTCCAATGACACTCTCGGGGCTCGAACTCTGGACCAAAAGATTGCTAGGCCAAGCACTTAGCCACTGTGCCACGGAGACCACCATGACTGTATTGGGAAATCATACACTAGATACCTACACGTCTGTGTATAGGAAAGTACAACGATAGGTTATTTGTAATGATACGCGAATATTACATGTACTGTATATACAAGCACTTGTAATAATTTGTATTGCTTTATAGCAGGGTAGTGCGCTAGTCGCACCAGTTCGCACCGGTACAGCACCGAAAGATTACATTGAAGTGCTTTTTAGTAAATGGCCGAACTGTCGGCTGTTTCGCGATATAGATAGCTCTGTGTGTAGCTAAACATCAGTCTCCAAAATATGGAAGTTAAAGTCAGTCATTTGTTATGTGCATGAACGATAATAACAAGTAGATTGTTTAAGTCTAATTCTGAGGTGCGAATGTTTCAAATTAGATGCAAAATGCTTAAGTAAAGGACAATGAAAATGGGAGGAGAACAAACGCTGCTCCAGGCGATATCTGGGTGACCGACCTGCTTTCATAATGGCTCATTTATCATGCAATGAATTGTTGGTGTGCAATGCCTAATGATGTCGTTTGAGGGAGTTCATTTTCAAAAACACAAATTCAGCGTGAGATTCTGCGGTGTCCAGAATTGAGATTTCATGACCTATACTGATTTAGTGGTCTCTGTGGCACAGTGGTTAAGTGCTTGTACCAGCGGTCCGAAGGTGCCACTGGAAGTCGTGAGGAAGGTCATTCGAACTGAGAGATCACAACACTCCAGATTAAAGTCTAACTATGTCAAGTCCCCAGTAAAGGGGAGCAGTGACGTTGAACCATCATTTTTATACTGATTTATCACAAGCTTGAATTATGTAATTTTCGTCACTGAAAGATTTACCCTCATTCTTTCTCAACATCAGGAGATGGATCGGTCATTTTGTGACTTAGCCGTGATTTCAATTTCATTTTACAGTAATCAAATGCCCGAATGAAAAAGTAGTCAGTAACAAGTAGGCTCTTAAATAATTGCATGTCTAATATCCTTTTCTTTCCATATTTGCAGTAACGGAAATGTAAGATAGAATGAAGGAGCTATAATTATAATATAATATATAATACGGTAGAATATCAAAAAAATGTCAGACCTCACACTTTCGTTGTTCCGAACATTGAAATATTCCAATAGATCAATGCAATGCTTTGCTGGCGCTGTAGCCTTGTGGTAGAGTGTTCGCTCTGTGTCCGGGAGACCTTGGTTCAAACCTTGGTCGGGTCAAACCAGAGACTTTTGAGATAGGTATGCTCTGCATTCTTGCCAAGCACTTAGCACAAAAGGAATGAGAGTGGGATAAATAACAAACAACTCGGCCACATGGAAGAAATGCTCCGTGATTTATGTTCCTCTGAATATAAACAAGGTTCATATATTTATTTTGTATACGATGCAATTTGTTCTAAGTTCAATGTGTGACAACAAAACACTGGCAATTAAATTTTCAAATAGATCTTGCAGGAAAAGCGCAATTTACTAAAAGTGATAGCCAACCTTTGAGTCAACCTCTAAGTCAACTTTGAGTATTCCATGATCTGCTGACTGTAATTCAAAACATTGCGGTGACATCGTTGCGAATAGCAATTAAGAAATCGACTACTAAAAAGCTAACAAATTTAGAAAAACTTGTTTCTATACGATTTCGGTTTTGTATTAGACTGTAGATCGATTTCTGAAGGTCTTGTTGTAAAGTTGACGGTTCAATTTCACTTCCAGGTTTGTTGTCTCGGACGCCTCGTTCGTTCGTTGTCCTTCAAACAATGTATTCATTAGTTCTTAACTTGGCTTCTGTTTGTTTTATTTGTAGGCGTGATTCACAGATCTTGTTAGATTGGAACTTTCCTCATTTTCAATCTCAACCTGTTATTTCATTTTTTCATGCTTTCAGTTCAACTCTCAACAACTAGATTATCTGACACAGAGTTTTTAGGACACAAATCATTTTAATGAATTAACAAAAAATGTATCAATTGCCAGGAAACAGGAAATGTGGATAGTTAGGACTGCAGATTATCATAAGTATGATAACAAAATAAATCTCATCATAATACACAACATTTCTATTTAATTGCTCTACATTCTTTAATTATTATGCTGTCATTAATGTATACTCTATAATGTATATCTCTCATATTATTTCTATCATTTTTTTAGTATGACGTTTTACATCAGAAAGCTACGAAAACGGAACTATAATTCAGAAAGTGTCTTCTTGACTTAGAAATCGAACAGTTGCTATTCATAAACTAAGTTGGGTGAATAGAGGTTTCGCAAACTTGGAAATCATAGCACAATATTTGACAAACAAACACAGAATACAATTAGTCAAAATCTGTGGTAATACTAACTGAACCATGGAATCCATGGCTGTGCATATGTCGACTGAGGAATCAGCGATCATAGTTATCTAACTTGATCGCATTTCTCATAGATATCGGATCGACGACATTGCTCTGACTGAACCGATGATGTAGTTTGAGAAGACTTTCTTCGTGTATTCCAACCACTACATCAACCGACTTTGATCATCCTCAAGTGGGTACCAATATCAATAACCAGCTGTCTTCATGTGCATGTCCACTAAAAGTCATTGAAATGAAGTGCAGGACAATTTCACACCGGAAATGAGACTACACTCTCGCCATGAAATCTCTGAAGCGATGATGCAATCACAATGGACAGTCCGATGATCAATCCTGGTATCAAGTTGAGCAGGACAATGCTTGACTCATTCCCGTATTGCGTCAACAGTACCAGCCTATGTAGTCAGAGGTCATCGTGACAAGAGAAGTCGGACACTCGGTGCCCGGCAGTACAATCCGCTTACACTCGCCGTGCTGCAGGTGGCATGTGGGTTACCAGGCTAATAGGCTATTACAGCGACACTTAGCTGGACGGCGATCAACTAAACAGGACAAGAGACGAACCGAGAGCCCCATCAGTCCGTGATAAGCGTCAAATTAACTTTTACTGTCATAGACTCATTCATCTCATGTGTCTCCTCTAAAAGTTCAAAAGAAAGATTCGAAATTCATGATGCAGGATAATGAGACTTTTCATTCAATCGTATTTGTCTCAAAAGGTCGTTTCGGATACCCGCGGCTTTTTGTTCCACAATCAAACGACAGATCTTTAAAATTTTCCTTCTCCGATCAGGGGCGTAGCCAAGGGGGGCCACCAGGGCCATGGCCCCCCAAACGTTTAAGTAGTGTTGAAAAGTACAGTATATGTATATTTCAAATCTGAATTTTGAAACATATTCTTAACAATTCTCGTTGAACATCGACATGTATTTTACTTGAAGTCCTGCGAACTGACTTAGATTAAGAGGTACAACTTTCCTCATCTTTGTTAATGTAATTACATTCAGATTTATCATCGAAGAAACAGGTGGAACAAGTCAAATGACACGATTCAGCAAAAGTTTGTCTGAAGCAGTGTATAGATTCTGCACACGTATTATCAATATTTCAAATCATCACTTAAATAGCTCGGGTGTTTTTTGGTTGTATACGCTTGTCGGTTACAATGTATATAGGCTAATATTTATATTTACCCAAATACAATACGTAATCAACTTTACTACGTAATCAAGTTTATAGTCTAAATCGAACGATATGCGTCTTTTTTCCATCAAATTTAACAGTGGGACTAGATCTATAGGGCCTATTTTCTCAAAACATTACAAAGAACTGAATGTTTTATAATATAATTTACCTCCATAAATGTGTATTTTTTGTAATGTTCCTGAGATATTCAGTTCTATCTGTAGCAGAGGCCAACCGGAAAATAATAAAAACTATTTTGTAAAAATATGGAAGAGCTATAATCGAACTTTTATCGTAAAAAATACTTTGAAATATTGATACATTACATGTATATTAGTTGACTTGATTATCGAAAGAGGCATTTCATTTTGGGTTAACATTATACAATTCCTTGAACAAGATTCGGCTTTTTGATTATTTATTCATGTACAAACCAGGGTATAGAAACATTCACCTAATAATTTTGGATGTAACATGCAAATGAGAAGCTAAATCATGAAATAAAACTTGTTTATTATCTAGCTGGTATTTCAGATAAGCTTCAGATTCTAATACGCTTACATGCAGTTATACAAAGTGTTAAAATGTATTAAACGTCAATGAAAATCATAGGAAGTAGCCTTGGTACTGTATAATGTAATTATAAATACCAGTTTTAAGAATTGCAATTCATCAGAACCTTGTCCCATCCCCAAACTGATTTTCTGGCTACGCCCCTGTCTCCGATGACTTTTCTAATTTTATTAGCAACCCCATGTTTTTACCACTTATAAGTAGCATCATGAGTAGTAAGGGTAGTATCTTCACTCATCATGCTCTAATACGCGCCCGGTGACACTGTACTTATGCTATTCAACGCAATACAATCTACAAAATCAGATGGAACCAAGATATCACCTTCTATCCACCTGGTAGCAGATACTAGAAAATCTTCATGAATATCATGACGATGCGATTTCATGCGTGCGATTTTTGTGCTACTTTGTGTCTTGCATGAATCTTTACTTCCATTTTAGAGTTTTCGTTGTTATCAATGTCTATGGTGCTACCTAGTCAACGAGTTTGTACAGTTAAGTTTAGGTGTTAGAAATGGATCAAGTCTATGCATCAACTTCCAGCGCTTTCTCCATAAGAACGACCGGTAAAACCGGTTTCCCCAAAACAAATGAGGAGATATTTAAAAATTGACTTGGAGCAGCATTGAAAAACAGCTTGTACAATTTTCCAACCGTTCAGATGGCATTCTACCAATCACGTCGGAGTTTGAACACACACCTCTCCAACACTGCTGTACTCTTACAACCAGTAAACAAATAAAATAAATGTAATTCAACGTTCAGCAGTGCATTTCGAAATCATCAATGTCATAAACCACATCAGCAATCAGACAATTACCATTGAATCAAATTCAGATAAGGAAAATGCTCTTTTATTTAACTATTTCTGTGGTCTCCGTGGCACAGCGATTAAGTGCTTGGTCTAGTGATCCTCCGGTCCAGAGGTCGAGCTCCGAAAGTGTCATTGGAAGTTGTCAGGAACGGCATCCGAAATAAAGACCACAACGCTCCTGATTGAAGTCCGACTATGTCAACACCATCCAAGCCCTCGGTATGGGGAGAACTGACGTTAAACCATTCACTTATCTCTTTCAGGGAAAATTCTCTCTCAAAACTTTTCCACGGACCAACATCCACAACAGACAGGTCATTGGAATTGGTCTCTCGAACATGTTAAGATGCTTCCACATGTGTAGGACAACCTTTGATGTGCTCATTGGTTGCAGATGCCTTGACTTCTACGACCATGTGAAGATATGTTCATGTGAAAACATTGCATCTATACATTTTTTCGGGGTGCAATAGAACGTAAATTACAATGTTAAGTTATATTGAAGCACACTTAGCAAATAAAATTCTAACAACCTAACCAAACTCTCCGAACAATTCCTAAACCTAACTCATGCAAGGAGAAGTGGACGTTATTATACCATATTTTTGAAAAAACGCGCTGACACCCAGCACAATCAATTAAGTCAAAATGATATCTGTGTCTGGATATATCTTTGGAGAACGATTGGACCAACCTGATCGACGTCCAAAGAAATCCTGGAGCGATAACGACCTTCGCACGGTCGGACTCCGTATGGAAGAATCGAATGAAGTGGAGAACAAGCAAACAGTAGAAACCAACATCGATGGAACAATCCACGTTGAATGGCATGAAGTAAAAGTGTGATAAATCTTTAGGAGGGCTATGTAAAGGAATAAAATCTATCTGAAGAGGGCTTAAATGACGATAATATCAGCCGATTCAAGTGAGCTTCACATTATAACCGGAATGAATATCGACGTTCACCGGGCTCTAAAAGTCGCTGCATTTCCATTGTAACCGCATGAAAGCTCGCACTAACAGAAAGTTGATGAACATCTACGTCACAAGTTATCATGGGCAGTTCATTTGTTTATCCCGATCCCGTATTATTGCATGAAATTCTCCTAAATGTTACAAAACCTCCAGAGCATACAGAAATCCTAACTGATGTTATAATGCTATTGTGTGTTGGTGTTGAAAAGTCTACGAATACTGCAATTCCTGAGCTGTTTGCAACAGATAATGAAGAGACGAAGAAATCTTTGATTGACTTATTGAATTCCATGAAAGTTTGCTGTCTTAATAAATGGTAATTCATGAAAAGTTTGAAAGTATCTGAATTTTTACAATCTGGATAGACTTGAATTTTGGATTTCTGTCTCAAAATCATTTGAAATATCCAATTTCAAATTCATTCATTAATAGATTCTCAAACTGGAGTGACGGACGGGTCATGACTATCTGGTACGGTAAGAATGCTATGGGAAATTGGCGGGCATGAAATAGTGCATTATTGCCCTCCAATGCTCATTTCAATTATTTCTATGACCTCCAAAGCCATCGAGAGTGACATACAATGCAGGAATACCATATGAGATTTCAAGGTAAGTAATGTACAAATCAGAGGCCTAAATTACCGGCGTAACGCAGCCGACGATTTGTTCATTGCTTACCGAGAAATCTCATGTGGTATTTCCATTGTCTACTTATATACATCTACATCTATCCATAGACTTCTAAATTTCTCTGGACAGATAGGTTAAAATTTGCCTCATACATGTTCAGGCCAGCAATCCTAAATTAGGCTACTGCAAATAGACTGTCATCAAGCGTTATCAAATTTTAGAGAACGTATTGCCAGAACAATGCAGGTAAAGCACAGTATAGGTGTCTATATTTATGTACATTGGGAGTAAGGACGCATGAGAATGAATGGTTATGAGTTGAATACATGTGCTAGACCTACGCGTTATTAGCCAATTTTTGCGAATTTTCTTCTAATAAGTCTCAGAAATGAGGCATCTGAGATGTCATGAACAAATTTCTTGCACATGCTGTTGAAATATTTCATTGAAATTTCGGAAATCTGATTCATGTACGTATGTACACCAAGATTTTACGAAGAAGTAATCGGAAAAGTCACCAAGAGAAATGATGTATCGATGGCCTATTCTGAGTACCATCCTTTCATTTTTTTAAAGCAATAAGCTATTTTCTCTTAGACAACTATTCAGTTTGATCTCATAGAATAGCCTCTTGCAAAGAATGCATGGCTGAAGCACAGATGCGTTTGGACCACCCTGATAAATTTTATTCAAAAGTTTTGTAGCTTCAGGGATGTCGAGCATTGCCAACTTAATATTTCTGACAGTGCATTCACTACAGGAATCACATTTTTTTTGCATTTCAACTAGCACCACTGGCATCATCTCAATTATTAGGATTCATATTGAAATCAGTCATTGCATGCAAGCATTTACATCCTGGATACATTTCATCTTCTGTGGTTGACTGCATGATATTCTATCATTAACATTTCTCTGAGTCCAAAAAACTTCAATAAAGAAATTGTTTTTATTTTATTTTCACTCTCTGTGCGATGACGCAAGGAGATAAAATAATTTGCTCCAGTCATTTGACATGTCCAGTCAAAACACTTATAAAAATAATCCGATTGCACTTTCTCGAGCACTTGTCATTTTTCTCAGAAGGCTCTCCATCACAGGTCGGACCGCTCCATATCTGTTCCAACCTCCTCAGAAGTGGCTGCTCAGGTTGGGAATGCTTATTGAGTCCATCATCATTGTTTTCATTGAAATATAAGGAGCTCCGTTTTCTGTTCCTCTTGATTTCAGGACATTTAAAGTGTGGGAATCGGCGGCTTCTCTTTTCCTCTCGAAATTGTCCCTTAGCATGTTCAATGATATTGGTAGGATCTAGCGTTAATCTTTTGTCATTTAATACTTGTCATTTGAAAGGTAAAATATCTTCATTGCTGCCTGCCGACAGCAGGCAGCAATGTACAAACAGCCATTATTACTGTATTATTGCACCACAGATTTAGAAATACAAGTAGACAATATCTAACACGCATTAACGAGTTTTCAAATCAGATATGCAACCGATGAACATAAAATGCTAAAGTAATAGAATGTGAAAATTCCGTTTTGATGTTGCAAATTGTCTGATTTGAGAATCTAGAAAGCGCAGGTTGACATTAGACCTTTGTTTAATTTTTTCATGAACGTGAATACTCTCCAAAGTGAAAATTCTGTTGCATTTCTCGAGGATTTGAGAGTCCAATTCTCGTGGACTATGAATATCATTAACATTGACTCGGACGAGTTCTCCCATCAGACTGAGCATTCATGAGCGAGTCAAGTATGGGCGTGAGGCGATAGACAAGGTATGAAGAGCACTTCCCTGGCCAGAATAGCCACTCCCATCGGTACTTGACAGCGCCAGCTCGCCATATTCCGGCCACTAACGTGATGCACGCACATGTCCGCAATACAATGTGTCAGAGAAGTTACAATTAACTTGTTAACTGTTTTGATCGTCAGGTATTTCCAATCGTGAGATAACAGAATGAATTTCATTCCGTTGCATTTCAAACCGTGTTCGCAGCTTCATGTTCTGCTCGTTTCCAGGTTTGAAAAATGCTACATTCAATTTGCTGCATTGGAATGTTTAACATAGGATTTTATTATTGTGCGTAATTTAGCTATGGTATAATGTGGAAAAAAGAAGCAACAATGCATCTAGTGATGATGATATCTGTATCTATACATGTGAAAGATATTGTCTAAGATCTCCATGTGTATTCATAGCATTGCTACCGTTTTTTCCCTACACTGCTTCCCAGTCCATTTCAATTGCGCACAATACTATTAACATAGATTTTTTTCGTGCAACAATGTAGGATGTAGGACATTTTCAGGCGCTTACGCGCCCTCAACTGTCCAACTTTGTTGCCCTCAAAAATCCATGTTAATGTTATATTGTTGAATTCGTCTGCTCAATGACATTCTTTCTTTTCAACAGTTTGTAATGTGCTCTATACTTATATCTACCGTAGATATCTACATAGTCAATACAGACATCCATATATTTGTTATTTACGCAGCTAGTGCATGATTGCTCCTTAACAGCATTCCACGAGTCAGATGTCTTAAATGCCCGAACCCGGACGATGAGTAGGGCCATTTAAATCTAACGAGTTCGAATGCTATAATGAAACAATCTCATGCACGAGGTGCGTAGAGAACATTATTTGCCGACGTGCTATGATGATCAAGGAAGAATTGTGCTTTACATGTCTATGATTATCAAGAGCATTTGAATATAAATTTAGTTTGATCTATAGTAAAAATGATGTTCAGAGAACTAGTTCACACTAAAGCAGGGCAAGAGAACTCATAATTGGCATAGATTACGCTCCTTCCAATGTACTGGTAAATAGTATTTCCCGCGCGGACAATAATCTGCTTTGCCAATATGAGGATGACAATATTCCTATTATAATTCATCCAGGGTACTATGCTCGAACTATGCTAAAAATAAGAACGCTATGTTGAGTATGACATAGAACATTAAAATTCCTAGCGGTGGAAATTTCATGTCACATATACTCACTGACATAAATAATGAAACCAACTATCATTGACTTGAATGGAAGTTTGTTTCATTTTTTTCTATGGTTTGAGATGATATCTCGCTTTCTATGTATCACAATTGAACTCCATATGATAAGGGAAATGATATAGGACCATCAAATTTCAAAATTTGATATTGATCACAGTAACAGCTAGAAGTTGAACAGAATCACCACCTACTGCTGACCAGATTTGACTTATGAAATGGCGCACGATAACTTTACCACAGGACTTGGGCATGGGATGATGCGTTGGGGGCAAAGCAATTCTACAAAAGAAAGAATTGAAAAGAAAAAGTCAAGGGTGTAATTATGTGGTGTGGTGTCGTGGAAGCAAGGTGAAGTTGAAAAGAAGAACGGATCAGGAAGACCAAGGTAATCATCCAAGCGGACAAGGTACGCTTAGTTTTAGCTACTAAAAGAAATTGATTTTGTGTCCGTCCGAAGTCCGTATGTACTGGAAGGTTGTACTGAACGTTGCCTGTAGCGTTTTGACTGCATAAGTCGAAGATTGCGAGAAGCTTATACACAGTCTCGACGACCTCTCGACGAAATTCCGCTGAGGCCTGGAAACGACCCATCTGAAGTGACGGTGACGTCAGAGCATTGGTGTGAGGAGTCGGACAGACGTGGTGTGGGAACGTGTGGACTGACTGATGAATCGAGGTTTACTCTCGATTTCAACGATGGTCGGATCCGTGTTCATCGCTTGCCAAGTGAACGATTTGCTCCATGTTGCGTCAAAGAACACGACCGGTACGGCAGCGGTAGTGTCATGGTATGGGCCGGTATCTGGCACAATGGAAAAACACCAGCAATCGTAGTGAAAGGAACATTGACAGGACAGCGATATGCCGACGAGATCGTGACACCGGTCGTGGTTCCAGCAGTGACATCGAATCAATTGATTTTTCAGGATGACAATGCAAGGCCCCATCGCGCTTCAGTGGTCTCTAAGAGGATAGCAAGCAGTGGAATCCCAACCTTGGAATGGCCCTCACGTTCTCCCGACCTCTCCCCCATCGAGCACTGCTGGGATGAACTTGGTCGCAGAGTGAGGGAGAGGTACAACCACCCACCAGTGTCTTTGAAGATGTTGGCCGACAGACTGATCGAGCAGTGGATCGAGCAGTGGATCGAGCAGTGGGCTCACGCATTTAAGATATTTGACTAGTGAAATGCAATAATGAAGCAATCATGCACAACCTGCGTAAATAACTATTCTGTTACCTATTGTGGTATGAATTGATCATTTCTATTAGCTTATATCTTGGAAACATCATAGATATCTATGAACCATAGAGTAACAAATATTTTTGCGAACAAGTACATTTAGATTACAAAAAAGCATAACAGCATTAGGTAAAAGAAGATACGAACGTCAGGGAAAGAAAAATAAGAGGTAAGTCGTCAATAAAATTCACTCGGGATTCCAGCCGCATCATCGAAGCCTAGTCCGGTTCTCCAGTTTCTGCAACCTCTCATGCAGTGGCTTGTTGCCCTTATAAGTGCAAACATGATGCTTATATGCACAAAGGAAGCTGTTGGTCGATCACCCATGAAATACTCCCATTTTCCATGAAGTTTATGGGATATACATTAACATATATGCAACATCACAGATTGTTTACAGCTATGGAACATACCAAATACCCCATAGCACTTCAGCGACATGACCTAAATGTCACCCACGGCCTTCGGCCTCGTCCAACATTTTTTGTATCACTTCATCGATGTGGTATATTAGGTTAACATCAGAGATCGTATTACATGTCTTCCCCAGCTAACAAAACAACATCAACATGAAAATCAAATGCCAAAAAAAAGGCTTTGGTTCATGTCTGGTTACCACAGCGCCGCCATGTAGGATCAGAATCTATGATATATTCATTAATTTGGCCTAAGGTCCCTGTCATGGCTCAACGTAGCTGCTAGGCCTTTACCTTGTCGCTGAAGTCAATCTACGCCGTAAAATAGAGATTCGATATTCCTCTCTTCCCCGACATGGATCAAAGACCTTGACCCGCATTTCGGTGTCCACTTCAGTAAATGGAGGAGATCGACTGCATTGCACGCCATGACCGCCTTAGAGATGTGATATTTGCTAAAAATGCAGCCACAGCGCCCCGAAGGAGATCAAAGATCTCGCGCCTTCGTCACACGCCGGGTGTTGGACAAAGGAGGCCCACGGCGTTGAAATTTCGTTCATCCAACTTCAAGTGGAGCCCCTGGGATGACACTGTCTCGGCCCCCACAAGTCTTAAGCCCCATCCGCTGCTTGGCGTCTCGGGAGGGACCCCTCCCCCTGCGTAACTTCTTGTCACAGGAATGTACACTGTGGCTTCACCGTGCCCCCCATCCTGCCTTAGAATGACCGACCATCTATGATTTGCAACTTTCACCCCTTCGCTTCCTATTTCACTATATGTGTTTGAAAAATATAGATCTTGAACTGAAAAAATCCAACACATTGCGTGGGAGATGAATGATATATCAGAATGTACGATAATCTTGATTTCCATGGTGAATGCGATGATCTCTTATCGTGAGGAAAGATTTTGAAGTCGAATTGATGTAAATCTGTTTGACTTGGAAACTCAATGCACGCAACTGAACATTACTTCATTATATTCACTCGTTTCTCCAACTTAGAAATTATATGGGAGTAGTAGTCATACTACGCTTATTCCCTTCTCTTCTTAATTGTGTGCGTCATTTCTTAATACTTAAAATCAACAAATTTTACTCACAAACTAGTTCGGATCGTCCGATGTCCGTTCCCGGAACTATGCTTCATTCCAAACCCTCATATTTCCATGTTGTTATTGCGCAAACAAATCCTGAAAATGAAGTGAACACAAATTACATCTGTCCACAACGAATAAACATATTCAAATGTTTTCCAACATAAAACAGATGAATAAATATATTTGCTCATTCTCCAAGTTCGACACTGCCCTCAGGATACTTGGTGGACATTGCATCCACGTGTGGCGAGGGAAGTGATTTCCTCATTGTAAACACGGAGAGATGAGACAGCCGATCTACGTCGACAAACATGATTCCACAACTTTGATATTTTTATTTTCATGACTGAAATACATTGAAAGTCAATAACCGAACAACAGGGAAAAAGTGATAAATTGACATGGTAATTGAAATATTCCGAGCGGCAATTAATCCAGCCGGTTCTCAAAATTCTATAGTGCGCATTTATTGAAGACCTGAAATCTATGCCCACACAATTGAAGATATATTACATGTACCTTTCAAATGGACAGACTAAATCGTGTGACGCTATGCGCCGATCTTCATCGTTACTGAACTAAAAATCTATGACATCAAAAATCCATGATTTTGATCTGTAAAAGACGCAAATCTATGACAATTTTCTACATAGACCATGCACCTCAGAACATCAAAGTATGTCAAGCTCGAGATATCTACGTGTCCAAATTGCAAACCATAGGATGGTGAAATGCTCCTACCTCAATGTTATTACACAGCAAATTAGACGGCCTTTATCATGCAATTAAGGCCGTCTAATTTGGAATTGGAGATATATGAACGACTTTCATATAAAAATGACAGATGAAACATCGGCTGACAACCCTACTTACTCAGTAACAATGATATTTACAGACCAAAACAGGAAACTTTGAAAATTCAGAAAGTAAGAAGAATGCCATTGACGACATGGAACAGTTGAGAGGATTTGTGACACATCGGACCGAATATTCACCTAGGAATGAAATTTATTCGTCTTATGATAACGATCAACATTCCAGCAGACACGATTTGATCGTCTAAGAGAGGGAAGTATCAACCTGCTGTGCTTTCTGATGACAGCTATTTAAACATGTTAAGATATTTATTCAAAACACATGTTTCTCCCATTAAATGGTTTGAATCGACAGACGGTCATCTACCGCACGTGTTGAGCGATGACCTGGCGATTTCTATGTCCTGATTTATTTCCCGTTCAAGTGCACTAACGGACATCCAATTAATGCTCTTCGTTTGTGGAATTGACACGATCGGAGGCGCAAGGAAGATGGATGAGATGTTGAACACAAGTTGAGAGGGAAACGTTTATCATTTTCCGACCCTCTTCAAAGATTATGTAATCTCACTGACCTGATGAAAGTTACAGGTAACGAAAGAATTCAACCATTTGCAGAGCAATTATCAAGGAAAGTTTACAGCTACTATCATTCAATATGAGTAGTATGTTAAATCCCAAATATGATGGTATTTGGAAAAATCGTTTTCTGAAATGCGGTGTCGAAATCGTTCACAAAATATTTCTGCGTATCGAATTCTGTAGCATAATATGAGAGTAAAATAATCCATTAATCTTGATGCAGAACTTTGATAAGTCAAACTGTATTGACTATATTGACAGGTTTATAATAATTTGATAAAAGCAGACTCAATTAATAGTTTTATAAGAAATTGTATAAGGATTATGTCTGATGGAATCACTCTGATTAGAATTGCATTACAATTCTGCTCATCTTGTAATCATTATCTACCAACTTAATTCCCTGCTATGTAATATGAATATCTATTTTGTTTCTTCTTGAGCATTGTTCTTTAAGTTTTCTATTTCACTGAATCATGTCTAGATTTGAATGAATTGATTGAAGCATCTCTATGGCATCATTCTCCAAGATATAATTTAGTCACGTCACAGAGATACATTGCTTTGTCTGCGTGCTTGGGTCTAGAGATAACGCTCCTCAATGATGATCATGGTCAGAACTGGTATCGACGGGCAAGAAGATCAATTTTCCGCAAATTCAAGTCTGAATTCTGACAAACTAGAAGATTGACACCACATTAAGCGTACTAAGTCAGTAAATTTAGGACGTGAAAAGTCGGGGTGTGTGAATGATATTTCCACTAGACGAATTTACCAGGGAGAAAAATTGAGTCACAGGTATGTACTTTTTACTTGACATGTTTTACTGCAATCTGACCGCTGAGGTTGGTCGCTGATAGAGCTGCTTTTGCAATGCGCGCTCAGCCAATCAGGCAAGTCAAAAATAGACGAATGAAGCTTTTTACGTCACTACTCCCCATACGTGGGGCTTGGACGGTGCTGACATAGTCAGACTTATGGAGCGTGGTAGTACTTTCAGTCCGGATGCCCTTCCTGCCGACTTCTAATGACACCTTCGGGGCTCGACCTCTGGACCGAAAGATCGCTAGGCCAAGCACTTAACCATTGTGCCACTGAGACGAACATCTATGTCAATTTCTATGTCCGCTCTAGACTAACCCATACGCGAATGAATCTATATCTATGCGTCAATTCACACATGCCATTGACAAGAATTAATCCAATGTTGCCTGTCACACTATCATTTGTTCTTCTGTGTGAAGTAAAATGTGCATTTTTAAAGTAACGCCAACCACCCTGTGCATTACTTAGCTGCAGACGCAATACCACATTTCTCTGAATTTTCGCGCCCCATTATGTTCAACCACCACTTTCAGAGACTCTTTCTCAACTACAATGTCGAAGCTTTCAAATAGTGGTTCTTCTGATGATCAGGTTTGTGTCTTCGCTCACATCAGTAAACTCTCTTTATAATGAAAAACGTAAGCCAGCATGTGAATGTTCACTCCTTTATTTTCGGCAGGTTTTTAGTAAAAAATATACACACATGCTCCCGACGTTTCGAGCGTTCGCCCGTCTTATGGGGAATTTTGCCTGCGTTTATCGCTAATTCCCCAGAAGACAGACGAACCCTCGAAACGTCGGGAGCGTGTGTGTATGTATAGTTTTACAAAAAGTTTCCGAAAATGAAGGAGTGAACATTCACATACTGGCTTACGTTTTTCATTATGAAAGGCCTCCTGTTAGCAGCAATTCTGTTTGTAAATTCTCTTTACATTTTATGACTTTGAAATGGATATATTTCAGAATTGGGTCACATTTCTATCTACTAAGTTTGAGTGTTAACTTGGAAAGCATTCTTGATTTCCGTAAACTTCGAAAAGAAGACATCCTAATACCTCCATACCTGCCCCGTATTTTTCTGCTTTTACATTTTCATCAATTTACGAAATTATAAGGAAAATCGGATAGCCTTTCTGTCACAAAATTATTCAAAACACTGAGCACTCTTGAATAAGACACTGACAGGCTGAAGTCAATAATTGATTTTGTTGCCAACGAAGTTTGTCACTGCCTCTTGAGATGGAGCCTTCAGAAACGATCTCTGCCTCGGTTCAACTCGACTATAAACGCAGCCATTACTAACCAAGCCATGAAACCAACAACAAACAATTAGCAACCGAGCCACCCGAGCCAACCAACGAATATTATGCTGTCAGCAATTATAAAAGAATATTCATTTGACTGTATTAGTTTAGTCTTTTTTACCTTTTGTACTCGTACTATTTCATAGTCCCACCTTCATACCTTTGCATCTTATTATTGCTTTATTTATGGTTTAGCCAATCATGTCAGAGTGACGCGTTCTTTTGATCTGCCATTGTGAATATTTGTACGCCTGGTCTGACAACAATCACTAGCAATAAAATCAATTATTTACTTCCGTCTTTTCAGCATCCCTTACTCCAACCTTTTCAATAACACTTAACAGTCGACAAAAATTTAGAATTTTCTAATGACATGTTTCACGGGGTCGGATATGGATTTAGAACGCTTTGGATCCGCTTATTTAGAAGATTTCATTGGTTTCGGTTGACTGACTGTTGTTTCCATAGTCTAAAGTACAACTTCACAACTGTAATAGTTCGTTTGGCGAGTCAACTGATGATTTAGCAATTCAAATTGAAACAATGAATCCGTTTATATATTTAATGTATTCTCCACGCCATTTTTCTTCACTTCTTTGTTTGCTAAGAAAACTGAAGGCAACTGGTAGATGACCTTGAGACAGTTCTCAATTTATTCATCCACACTTGTCAATTCTCACACTTCGGTATTCAAGAAAGCCCATAGACATCTCAAAATACAAACAAGGTTGCAAATCAAATGTTCGGACACGTCGTGTGAGACCCTCGTGCTGCTTTGTTAGGCAAACAACTGCCTTGAATTGCACCAGCTGTTATATTCCGCATGTCCATCTATTATTTTACCTTCCTTTGGCAGCAGCAGTAGTGGGATAGGAGAAATTGATGCTATTTTCAGCATCTTTTGTATTTCAGTTTGACTGAATCCAGTCTTCCAGAATACAGACACCATTCCGATATCTGGGGTGACGATAGCGCGCATCTTGAAATGAGCCTCAAGGGTGGGACCAAAAGACGTCGAGTGAGCAGGAATAGAGAACAGAGAGAAGCTTGTCAAAGTATTTCAGTTATCTACATCAGGGGTCGGCAACCTGCGGCCCGCGGGTCTTCAACATTGCTGTCATGTGCGGCCTAGTAGCTCTATAGCAATTTTTGTAAAGCTGATCGACAAATTAGCTTTTGTGGCAGAGCATGTTTTGATCTCTTAAACTTCCTGTTTACCTATATACTCGCCTATAAGTCGAGTTATACCAGAAATTCATTCCAAAAGCAGGGGTCTCGACTTATAGGCGGGTACCATTAAATTTATAACATTTTTCTTCTGTTACCGCAGTTACCGGTGCGCGCGCAATACTCAATACATCGCTCTTCAAATTGTCTTTAAATTGTAATTAAAATTAAAATTATTACTGACGAATTTCTGACGAAATTGACTCTACAAAAATTTCACCTTTTCATCTCGTCTTATAGGCGGGACTATAGAGATGTACCAGTATTTGGGCGGCAAAGTCGGGGGGGGGGGGGGTCGACCTATAGGCGAGTATATACGGCAATCTTTTCATTCTTGAATTATTTTCAAACAAAGTTTTCTTTTCAATATTATTTTTCAAATGCAATTACTGGCTAGTGTTCTAGGCATCATGCGAAGTTGGCAGTGATGCCAATAGCATCGCACTGATCTCCTCTATCTTTTGGTTATAAATTTTTGCCGATATGGGATCAGCATTGCTGCACTCCATTGTTGTTCCAATTATTGTGCTGTCAAATGGACACAATATGAATAAAAGGGTAAATTTTGCACGTGGTTGGATTTAGTACTTTATCAGTGCATTTTGCACTATTTCTTTAAGGATATCACTTCTCTGTTGAATAAACAATGAATTGAAGCTATGAAAATGTTATGCTATCTCCAGTGCAGTTGCATTGCAAAGAGAATTCTTCACTAAAGAAATTGTGATTCAATATCCAAGAAGCATGTCATGATTTGTTCCCAATAGTCAAAATAAAGATTCCTTTTGTGTGTTGCTTCTTGGGTTGCGGTCCGCGAGGAGGTGGAACCTGATCCAGTGGCCCACCGGCTAGTTTAAGTTGCAGACCCCTGGTTTACACCTACAGTGGCCCGGCTTGAAAAGGCGCCTGAAAGAAGACCCGCCAGTTCCGCTCATTAAGGTCCATTTGGCCCGTAACTAACATGTTAGTGTTGCGAAGGATACCGCATTACGTGTACAACATACACACATTCATGGTTGACTTATGATTTGAGTTGATTTTTATAATAGGCTAAGCAATGTACATGACAGCAGATAGCCAAACAATATGTACTTTCAATTTGCCAGTCAAATTGATTCGACTTATTTCAAATGATAGTAGTAATGAACCCATTCAATGCCATCGATTTATCTGTCTAAACTTTTTTACAAATCCCTGCCCCACCCAAGGCACGGAGCAATAATAGAAGCTAGGAGTGGGGCAGCCTTCACACACTCGCAACTCTCACCAGGTTGGGGTTAGCAACCTCTAGTGAGAGCGGTGGTACCTCACGAGGCGGACAGACTCGAACCCTGGACCTTCTGCACTTCCTACCGAAGTGCGGCTCTTAAACAACTGAGCTATCCTACCACCTCGACCTAATTTTAGCTTAATAAACTTGATTGCCGATGACTCTAATTTATAGACTCCTGATTCTTTTGCATTTTCCATCACGAGAAACATTCGAATTCCATAATTCATGATTTTAGAGTTGTACTATTTCATCGTGTTATTTCTGGATCACGACTACAGCTGCTATTGATTCATGTGAATGCTTGTTTTCACAACAGCCTCAACATCATGCCCTTTGCGCCAAGTAAAAGAAAATACATTTTTGAGCCCAGTCCGTGATCGCCTCTGTTGAAAATATCAAGCCGGGTCCACTTTCAAGCCTGATGGTGATCTTTCTTCAAATTTTATCAATACTCACACAGTTAAATACATTTTCAAGAGAAACGAAAATCACTATTCAGTCGACAGATGTGCGAATACGCCTTGGCTGTTTGTCATCATTAATTGTAAACACAAACAATTCAATATATTTCTACTATAAAAAAATCAGTCGTCATTTTCAAGAAAAATTAAATAAGATAGTGGAAAAGATTTATACAATGGTTTTGAAATTCAAATTTATGATATCCAATCATATGACCACAGACCAACCCCATCCGCCCACTCAGAAGTCCAAGAAATTTTGTTGATCAATGTACACGAGTAAACTTCATAGATATGTTCAAAGACATTGGCGATAGAAGATTCGTTGATATGTTTAAGTAGATTCGGTTAAAAAAGAAAATCTTTTGAGTTCTTCGCACTCGAAACGGCTCCTGATCATTGGTTTGAATCAATTTTGTATACAAATATAATTCTGGTTACCATGAGAGCCCATGCTGATTGCATTTTCTTCTCTTATGTTTGACATGCTCGATGCTGAATGACATGACATAAATAGTTGAGAAGAATGGACTCACTCAACTTCAGTTATCAATTTTTAGTATGGGAATTGCTAGATATCTATGTATATCATTTCATCAATAAGATTGGGTCAATCTGAGGTGTCACATTAGCGAATCTCATGGAGGTGTCATGTTAACGAATCTCATAACAGCAGTGTCACAAGAGTGAACCTCACATAAGCTATATCACATTAGCAATTCTCATAGCAGCGGTGGCCTATTAGCGATTCTCAAAACCGCGAAAACGCATTACCCTGCTTATGTGAAGAGCTGAGTGTAGGTATACGGCAGTGATGAGATATCCATTCAAATTACCAAGATTGCCGTGGAAGCGGGATTTCCCATGGGAATAGCAATTTCAGTTATGGGAATACCCATAAAAATGTGAGAAGCTCGTAGCTCTGTTGCACGCTTTCCATAGATATGATGATAATGTGAGTCATTTCTAAAGAAAATTATGCCATGAAATGATTGCAACATAGGCATCTTTCGACCAACTGCCTCCGCAGTGGAAGGTCGGATTGCTCTGCGGCTCTACAACTTGTGAGTTAGAAGCTCGTAAGCATGATCCATTTCCGACTATCTATGATGGAATTGTTGATAACATCAATCATTGCATGCACACCACAGAAACTATGCCATAGAAGTAGATAATAGTACACTATGTACTATAGTGCATATAGTAGACTATATATAGTAGTACATAGCAGACTTTCTATGGTATTGTTAATTTCTATGGACCATACAGAAAAACAGATATCTTGGATGCACGGGGCTAAAAGATTCACTCAAACGCTGATGTTTATTTAACAATTATGAAAAGAATCGGGTTAAATCAGAAATGACTAAAAAGGACATCAAGAAGAAAAAGATTGACAGAACTGGTAACGGGGTGCTATCTTATGTCTCGTGTTACTCCCGCTTCACAAATTGCCGAATTCGATGATGATGATGTGAAGCTTCTGTGACTTTCAATGTGTCTAGCAGCTGACTCAAAATTACTCTCCGATTGCTGTTGTAAACGCTTATCATCCGCCTGGGAAGCACTGGAAGCAACCGAATGACTCGTACCATTTTGTTTACATACAGATGCAGAAATTCCCTTTCACCATCCATTTTGTCAAACTTATTGTATAGCTGTTTTCGTGCCAGGATAAACTATATTTAAACCTCCCTTCATGTGTCACAATCAGCTATAGCTGCTTCATCCAAATATATGCATAACATCATATAGGCACTCACATTAATTTTGTGCTTGCTCGCACGCTACACGCTGTTGCAGTAGAGGCATTAATTTTTTAAATAAGATTGATTTGATTAACAGAAATTGACAAAGTATGAACCTCTTACTTATATATGCAATCTATTTTCAAGCACGAGTGGATGATACGCATAGACTAGGCACCGGTGTTGCATGAGCAATGTGCTGAAATATACATTAGATTTGCCCATGAAGGCTTACGAATGTACAGACTTAACTTTTCTGCGATCCACTTCATAGTGCTGCAATTGCTGCAAGTAGACATGAAGTTATCCACTCATCAGTTGGCTATCTGTCTATGTTCTAATCTAATCAATATCTCATCATGTCTATGTTTGGATTTATGGATCGCTAGTCTTTTAAACTATTTTAGCAAAACCTGGCTCATCTACATCAGAACAGGTACTCTTGAGGGCATATTCTGCTCTCTAATAAGGAAGCTAGGTTAATTAGATTTTCGAAATGCAAGTTAACAGGATATTCTCACATCATGGATTGCAGACTCATCTGTAGAGCCCTTTGCTTACATGATCTAATGACATGCGAAACTACCACTGGGTGGTAAGCTACAATGGACGTGTTAACGTTGTAGGACTATCATGTATGAAGACGGTAGGCCTGCAGAGGATTAGAATGTTACCTAACAAAGCTGCCAAGTATTTTTTGTCCGTCGAACTTATCAAAGAAAGATTTAGCTTATGGGAATAATTATGGGAAATAATTGCGAATTTAGAAAAATTCTGTGAGAATAGGATGGCTATGGTAATCTCGTCCCCATAGGAAGACTGAAATTTACCTGTTAATCAAGAGAGAAAAGATAATTTCTTTCGAACTTGGCAGCGCTATGATAGTTTTGATATTATTGCGTCTATGAGACGATTATTTCGCTATTATGAGAAGATCTTGAAAGAGTTGCTCATGGTAGCATGGAAGTAGATCCATGGATGACAGACATCGATATAGACTTCATCTTCAATGGATAAGAATAACAAAAATAGCATGCCGGTAAGTGCAAGCTTCTGTCATTGAGGACAAAATTTGTGATGACTTCTAATTCTCCTAGTTGTAAATTTACCATTTATTATCAGAACAATAGAACATTGGCTTTGATCTTTAAGGACAATACGAAAGTGATTGACTGCTCGGACATTGTTACCCGAAAGGTCTATATTTCAAGTATTATCCGTCTTTGAGGTGCGAGAACTCTATGTATGCAACAATGTAGTGATTGTGATTCGGATCGTGATGGAGGTCGTAATCGACAATAAATTCGAGTGCACGCAACGCCCGAGAAATTGTTGCCTATTTACTTACTTCCTTAAGGGCAGCCTGCGTTTATCCCGTCGGTTCGGAAAAGGTCTTACCCCATGACTTCCACCAGCTTCGATTCTGCGCAGCAGAAGAAGTCATGGAAGTTGTCCATGTCGCGCCTACATCCTCTTCTCGGGCATCCAACAACACGCCTTTGTCCTCGAGGGCTCCACTCAATCAATCTTTTTGACCATCTGTCGTCACGGTAGCGACTCACATGGCCAGCCCATCTCCATTTCTGTATCCTCATGTGCTCTACCACATCTTTCACTTTACTGATTGATATTATTTCTATGTTCCTTCAGCCGAGCATTTGTCTCTCCATTTTTCTTTGGGCTGCTTGCATTCTGTCCATCATTCCTTTGTGGAATGTCCACGTTTCTGCGCCGTAGGTCAGGCCAGAAAGAATACACTGGTTGAAAACTTGACGCTTTTGTGAGATGGAAAAGTCACCAGCAAGTATTTCTCTGCAGCGTCCATATGCAGCCCATCCTGCTCGAATTCGTCTGTTGACTTCCTCCATTTGAGTCGGATCTTTTAAACTAAATTGTCTATTGTCTAATGTTGTCTATTACGGACCGACATCTTGGTCCACTTTGCTCTTGTTGCCCACCACAATTACAATCGCACTTCTCTATGACCATCGGTCTGTAATGTGTATAGTTTCAAAAAGTCGAAATTGTTGTACACGTCAGTAGTCCGCGGTCATATTACGGACCGGGGACAATCTTTCTAACCCTGTCATTGCTTATAGCTGAATAGAAAAATGATATTCAGGAACAACATCACAATGATCATGCAGAAATAGAACTTGTCATAGAGTTTGGATTGTTACTTCAGGGCTCGCAATTTTCCGTTTTTTTACGAAATTAGTCTATTTGTATTTGTATTTGGATAAGGCTTCGGACGGAGTCAACAAATTACATAGAAAAGAAAGTCAAAAGTCATTAAACAGAAGAAAGTATCCATCGAATTTTACGCTTGAATTCATTCACCGAAGCTGCGTTAACTGCTGAAGATGGCAGTGAGTTCCACTGCGAGATGATGCGTACTGTGAAAACGTTGTGCCGTAGTAGGAGGCGAGCAGGTCCTTGCACCAGTTTCCGATTGTGCGAGGGAGTTCGTGTAAGTTCAGACATGGTGAAAAATAGATCATTACAATAACCACATAATACAGGGTGAGTAAAAAAAAACGATTTATTTTTAAATGGATATAAAACATGTTTGTTTTAGTGATAGAAATTCGTTACAAGTTCAGATATTAAGCATATGTCTTCAATTTGACGAAGGAATCGTTCAAATTATGTATTGCTTAGGTAGATCTCAAAAATTATTACAGTATTATTTTATCCTGCATGTAAATATTTACCCGAAATCATTCTATTTACCGGAAATCTTCTTATCCAAAGAAGACTGAAATATTCCCATTGATAGAGTTTCCCATAGTTATAAGACAAAAACGAAAGTTATTAAATATCACTCTAAACATGAAACTGAACTGTCAGAATGCATAAGAAAGGTATTTCATAATAAACGAATTGAATGTTAACCTTCAACTTGACCACCGTCCAACTAAATGCACTCATTGCATCGCTCAACGAAAGACTCGTACGATGACTGAAACATTGTTGGGTTGAAAGTCCCCAGCTCATCTTCGATTATTGTTCTCAATTGTTCCACGGTTCTTGGAGCCTGTTTGTAAACTTTATCTCGCAGAGCTTCCCATAAAAAGAAATCACAAACAGTGAGGTCCGGTGATCTTGGTGGTCATGAATTGAAGACATATGCTTAATATCTGAACTTGTAACGAATTTCTATCACTAAAACAAACATGTTTTATATCCACTTAAAAATAAATCGTTTTTTTTACTCACCCTGTAGTTTAAAAACAAATACCAAATCTGCACATAGGTGTCTTTCACAGAGTGAGGGCAATCTTAGAGAGTCTAGACGATCACGATAACATAATTCTCGAAGACCACATAACCCTTTAGTAAATCGCCTTTGAACACTTTCGAGTAAATTTATGTCTCTCCGGAAATACAGAGCCCAAATGGAGCACGAATACTCCAAATGAGGTCGAACAAAAGCCTTGTACAGCAGTAACATCGTCTGATTATCCATAGATTTAAAAGCCAATCTAAAAGGGCCTAACAATCTTCGAGCACGATTGGCAACACAGTGACATTGCTTAGTGGGACTAAGGGTATTACATATCAACACACCAAGATCTAAAACTTCTAATGTAAATATTTCAAGTCTATGCATTCAAATCCCGGTTTTCGCGATTTTCTGTTTTTCTTGGATGAATTGCGATCCCTGCTTGTTAGCTATCCCTGCTTTCTAGTCCGCAATACAACATTAACAGGGACTTTTGAAGGCAATAATGTAGGACATTTGATACCGCGTAAGAGCCTGATGATGTCCTGCATTGTTACCCCAAAAAATCTATGCTAGTGTATAATAAATCCGGCGTAATTGAAATGAACTGGGCAGCAATGGTATGAATATAATAGACACACACAATATAATAGACATGTATTCAATGTGATGATTGAGAGATACTTTGTCCTTCGCTTTTCAATGTAAATATCTACATAAGTACACCGTATCTGTATGTAATGCATTCCATGCTATACCTACAATAAAAGCGACATTGGTACATCGACATCGTACAATTCAAATATAGCATTTGACAAAGAAATCCATTCACCTTACTGCATCCGAGTGCATAATAATAATGGTCCAGATTCTACAGTGGATTTCATAAAATCCGCCATTTCATGTGAAAGATATTCAGAAATCTTCGATTATTTCAAAATCTGTTTCGGTTCTATTGCAATTCAGTTATATGAATGTTACCCACCCTATACGTAGAAATCTTTGTTATGATAATTAAAAATCATATTGTGGACCAGAAAGGAAAACAAGCCAGCAATCCAACCTCTGTGGCAAAATCTATTTCTACATGATCATGGAGATGTTCAGATGTTGCTCTCAAATGTCATTTATTTGTCTCCCTGTATGTATTATAGATATCCCATCGCTTTATTTGATTATTGCAGATTAAAGCAGATTATTGCCTGTGCGGAAATAATATTTGCTGCAATGCACTGGAAGGAGCGTTATCTATGCCAATTATGAGTGCTCTTGTCCTGCTTTAGTACAGACTAGATCTGTGAATGGATGTTTTTACGATTGATCAGGCTAAATTTCTGTTCAAATACTCTTGATAATCATAGACATGTCAATCACAATCCGTCCTTGATTATCATAGCACGTCGGCAAATAAAATTCTCTACGCAATTCGTCCATGAGATTGCTTCATCATAGCATTCGAACTCGTCAGATTTAAATAGCACTCACCGTCCGGGTTTGGGCATTTAAGACATCGAACTCAAGGAATGCTGTTAAGGAGCAATCATGCACTATATACTTGGTAAATAACAGTTTTCTATTTAACTATATACACATGCGCGGTTAGAACTACCTACTACCGCAATATCATGACCGCTGATATGTATAAAGCCTATTTGGTGCTTCTTCTTAAAGAATTAAAAATTCTTAAGAAGCAAAATAAGAGATTTGAAGAGATTCACTTCTATTGCGCTGGGATCATGGACAGTTTCTCTTCCTGACCATAGCATGGAATTAAAGTACTTCCTCGACACGTATGAAAATTGATGCATAAAAGCATTTCATCCATCAGGTTCAATGCCACAAACTCAAGTCTTGGGCTTTAAGATTCCTGCCACGCAAAGTGCAATAATGTAGTAATTTCTGCACTTTTAGTACTTCACTTCAAGACAGAAATATAATTTATTATCGAAATACTTATCATAACGGTATAATTGATAAGTTCGAGAAATCAACTGAAAATATGTATTACGGTGGAATTCAGTCAAGTTTCCCTTCATCATCTTCCACCTGTATTCCTCTGCATGTAATCGGAGTCTCCCTACCTCCGTCGTCTCCTCAATCTGAGTATCTCCAATCGCCGACAGTATCATGGCCAAAGCAAAGTAAATCTTCGGTAGCTCAAACATGAACCCACAGTTCGATAACCCAAGCTTGTGTCCACTAAAGATCGATTCACCGGTGAGCAACAGAATTTGAGCACACACCTCTTCCTTTGTAAGCAATCCTACCTCTCTCTCGCACTGATTGCAAATCTGAATCGAAGTTGACAGGCGAGCTAGAAGAGTAAAGCGGCCGCGAGCGACTTCGCTCAACAGTCGAGGTTGACATTACGCCCTTTCCACAATTACCAAGCCATTAGCGGAGAGAGTACCGCGGTGGACACAGAAGGAGGCAAAACAGAGGCTGTGTGTCTACAAGGGGCGACTTGTGCGTCTCGGCGTTTGTTGAGGTCAAGCTGAACCGCTCCTGACGAAGTGAGAAAACACAAGTGTTGTTGAGGGCGGCAGAAAAGGGAGAGAGCACGAAGTTGATTGACTGTGCACCCTTTTAGCCGATGGTTTCGAATACAACTCCCTCTCCCCGCCTTCCAAAGTTTGCCCAGTGTGTGAGCAGAGTGTGGCGCGATCTAGCAAGTGTCAGAAGCCATGCGCGTGCGTGTGTGTGCACATTTTGGACAAAACTAGCACTTCAGACTAAGTAAACAAGTGCTCTTGGTTGAGTTAGGCAGCTCGGATGACCTTGAATGTCCTCGGAGGTAATTTAGACTTCAATGTCGATCCAAGCACACAAGATGGACTTCTCAGAGTCCCCACAAAATGAAGGAAAGTAATTCAAACGTTTCTCGGTGTTTTGATTAATTCTGTGATTCCTGATTTTAATTATTTTCAGTCACAACACGGGTCGGCAAATTGTGGGCCTGCCAAGGTTACACAAATTACCGAGCTGTATATGTGCAATTGGACAATAAATAGATCTATTGTCATACACACAAACACGGGCTTGTTAGTCATCCTGCTTAATCATAAACCAGCTACCTATCATAATAAAACTTAAATGTAATAAAAGCGGATTCAAATCACAGGACAAATCGGTGAGATAGAACACGCAACAGACTATGCATGTGAAGCCGCATTTTTTAATGCAGTCGTGTTTATTTATTGAAAAGCGTTCAGATACATGCATAGCAACCAGCATTTCTACTCAACTCTAACCAGAATCAAAATGTTTTCAAAATTTTTTTCAGTTATTTTTTTTAAATAAATTTCATTTTTATAAAATACATATAAAAAACTGTTACATATATAACGAACAATAAAATTATTCATCTTTCTATTTCATTACATATCTAGCTTATATGAGAACTAAACTCAACTAAATATAAACACTTTTGTGTTAGGCCCATACAGAATATGCTGCCGACCCCTTGGTCGCAAGGTAACAATGTCGGCGCTTTTTAGTGCTCCGCCTGCGTGCACAAAATTCCTCTGCACCAAGTCATCAGCGGCATACTTTCCAGCAACTGCCATGAGTACCACAACCTAGACCACACCAATGCACCACGGTATTCTTCATTTCTTCAAATGTCTTGAGAGTTGTAAGAGTGAAGAAATTAACTACAGAACTTCACAGATAATGTCCGAACATATCAGTTGAATTTTATGACGTCACCCTCTGAAATGTTCCGTAACCAGGAATGTATAGGAAAGCTAGAACTCAGGATACGTGAGTCTTGACATGCAAAAAATCAACAGTAGTTGAAAGTTTTTTGTGACAGTGAACACACCCGTGCTTGATTTGAAGCTAAAAGTAATATTCAAATAATATCATTACTCTCCATAGCTTGTTAGTAGCTGAATAATGATTTATTAAATTCATTTAAAACAAAATTAACATCACTATAATTCAAAATTTAGATTCTTTACTTAGGAGACACATCGTAGTTGTTGGATAAAATGTGCGAAAACAGTTGATTTCGTGATATCTATTCTATTTAACCTCCGATAATCTGTTGTTTTATGCATTGTGAATACATTTTGCAATGCAGAAATATTGGACAGACAACATTCTATATCTGAAATTATGACATAGACACCCGTTTGACAGTCGACCATTTCGTTTATCTCTCTTCGCCTCGTGGCTGGTTTCCTCTTACGTAACAGTTTGATGTAAGACGGTCCGATAAGGCTTCTCTCTCGGGTTGCTGTCAGTGAGTCCTGCTCTCTGTAATGATATTCCAATTGCGGCGGCCTGAGGTCAAATCATTACCATTCTCCAATTTCCTACGCAGCTGGGTGCTGTCTTTCGGGTTTTCCTCAGGCAGATCGCTTGAAATCCGCAACACACACGGAAAGCCAGAATTTCATAATCTCAATTGATTACGCAATATGATGGAAGGTCAAGAATCACGAAATTCACGAGGACATGGAAATTATGCAATCTATGATCATCATTATGCAATCATCGGCCGGTGTGCAATCCGTCGCAAGGATAATATCAGTGAAAACGGCAACTCATGGATTTTAGATGAAGTAGAGAGCGATTTGAAATAAGAATCAACAAAGCGAATTGTAATCAATGAGGAGACCAGCGTTGCAACCCTTTCGACATCAGAGTGAAGCAAAGATGTACATGTAGATTACAGCAGAGACTTTTCATGGTATTGTACAGAGGAGGAAATCCCTCCTCCATTGCCGTCTGCTGATGCGAAACGTTCAATAGTGCATTGAAACATATCTATGAAATAAATTGAAGCTCTTTTAAAGAGCTATGGGAAGATGACATAGACCATGTATAAAGCGATTTATCATTTAATTGAATATGAATGCACCCGCTCTATGTTAGTGATTAAACAGGACAAATTTCTATGCTGAGCATAGAAATCGATTGTTTATCTGAAGTTGACTAGAATGGAAATTGACTCAAGGTCGCGGCACATCCGGGGGAGCTGAGTTGGGGCATGAATGGCCAATTAAAAGCCTAGAATTGCAGATGTAACCGATTCTAACCCAATGATGCAGTCGTTGACAAGTGCATGTAAGTGGAAATGCGTGCAATTTTTGTGCCACTGTTGTGTATTGCTTCCTTCTATTGTTATCAAAATCTATGATGCTGAGTGATAACATCGAATGCTAAGTCGGGAGGTATTTTCTATCGTACAAGAAACCACTGATCAAATAAGTCAGGGCTATGCGAGCAGCCTTAGGTATCACCTGACTGCCAGCTTTTCCAAGTGTTTCCAAGCAAAGAGTTTTGCAATTAATACAAAGTCATCATAGCAGCAGTTGTGGACTACCAGACAGCGAGCAAAGCAAAGCAGAGCGATTAATAGCTTGCGGACATAATGTAGTACATTTGCTAGAGACGCTCGTGCTTTCTTTGCTTCGCTTTCAATGGGAATGAGGCCTGACACTTCAAGCTTCCACGCATTTACTTTCTAGTTCAGCGTACTGTATCTTCATTACAGCAGTAAAACGACGTCTATACGACATTGTTGTTAGTTAAGCTTTTTTGGCATTTACAAAATTCATATTCATTTCCATGTTATACAATATACAGTACATACGACTGCTTGAAAAATAAAAAAGCGTTTGATCTCATCAGACAAAGCGAAAGTTTTCTTGCTATGGCCGATTTGCACTCGCTAAAACGGATGCCTTTCTGGATAGGCAGTCCTTTGGCTATCCGGTCTAGGTCTGGATGGGCCTCACTTCCCAAATCACCATAGGCATTCATGACGAACGCGACACACTACCATCCTAATTCTCGGCACTTGGGATCATTTTGGATGTGCTTCCGCCGCTCAGGCGCCACCAATGTCGACTCCTCCGATGTGCTCTCTTCAGAAACATTCAGATTATTTAGCGGGTGTACCACAGTGAAGTCTAATTCACCGGTACTTGTATTTCATATTTTATGCTAATTCATGTATGTCGTTCATTTCAAAGCATCGCTTCAGTTAATTATGACTTGGACTGATAATCCACTATACGAAATAGCAAGTCTCTTCACATATCCAACACGAAATGTATCTTATCTGCTCACCAGTGGCACATCCATTCATGAAGGTAAATTATTCTACACATATTTCGTCCATAATCAAGCACGTCCATGAAGGCTGCATTATCGCGCAATTAAAGTAACAACTCATTTTTATGGTATTGCAGGGCTGACATTGAACTTTATTGCGCAATTGAGTGGATTACATGATACGACAGGGGGGGAAACAAATTTATTGACTGATGCAAAATCATCTATTGTCGCAATTGAAAATTATTTGTGGGCTAAGAAAACGGTCAAAATACTAACAAACAGCTATCTAGGCAACAGCTAGTTTGTTAGCTAGTTATTTGTGGCAATGGACATGGAACATCATATCCAATGGACATCCAAAACAACGCTCTTCATGCCAAAAACTTTGTACGGGAGCCTCTGAGCCTTTATTTGATACACAGCAGCTGAAATTAATCTTCTCTGGTAATTTCTCTCTACTGAGGCAGAACTCGAACTCCGTTTCAGAGCGTCCTATGACACCTGGGAGGAGGAATGGACAAGCAGTCAGCACGCCCACTGGACTCGAGTAAGTTCGCATGCGCAACAGTTTAACATCATAGTGATGAAACCCCACGTTGAGAATAATCCTAGTAACATTCCTATATTAGTGAAATAATTAAAGGACACGCAGATAGCCGTCTCTAAGGAGGAGATGACAAAGGAATGTTGATGGTAACGGAAGAACAGGTCATAGAGGGAGAAGTGTTGCTGGGAGGTGAGATGTAGTCTGACACGTGGACACGTAGCTGTATTGATCGGTAATGTACGGTACTTGTTCCATGTGTCCCTGACTCACATATTTCACTTTCCTAATATTGACTTCCTCATCAAAAGGCTGTTGTTGGTGGGATGAAGTATTATCAACTACAAAGCGTCTCCTCTTCCCGTTGCTGAAGAGAAGGCCTGTTCTCTACCAATGCTTTTGATATCTGGCCTCATTACGGATCTCCCTGCGGAATCAGGGAAAACTTCCATGTTTTTAACACCATTGTCTGAGCTGAGAAGCGCAGATTGTGCTGTTCCATCTTCCTTTGTTGATCTTTGAAATCATTCTCAAACTCTCATTAACGATTGCCTGATTTTTATGTCTTGCTCTAAAGGAGAACGTATGATATTTTTCATGATCACGCATTCTGAAAATGACGGCCGAATTATACTGGTTTTATCGGTCAAATGTAAACGCGTGCAAAAGCAACTGTCGCATTGTGAATTCAAATGTGACATAGTCAAGTGAAATGCTATCATGACGAAAGCAAATGTTTCCATTCCAGACCAAATGTAATCCGACGAATTTCTTTTGGCATTTTTCAATGCAATTGTTTCATTATCAATCCAAATGCAACATAGCAATTGAAATGTTACCATGATAAAAAGCAAATGTTTCAATTCCAAGTCAAATGTAATGTCAGTGTAATATATGTAGTTATCTTGAGAAATGAGATCATAGTTTGGCCGGCATTGAGGAGAAAATTCGCTTGTGTCTCCACATATACATTTTTTTCAAAATTACATAAACATATCTGAGAGGCTAAAACATTCAGGTAGACGACTTTGCATGAGTCTGAAAAAACTGTGCGCCATGTCGACGGTCACATTGCCGACTGCCACTTCACCCACAGTTGCAAGATCTGCCATGCGTTCGGCGTGCGATTGCGGAATCAGATGTTCGTGCATCTCCGCCGGTCTACGTTTGACTCCAGCTTTCCAGACGGAGAATGTATTCTCCAATATGTTGAGGAATGGAGAATATGGCGGCAATCGACGAATGCTCAGCAGCTCATGGTCCACAGTAACATTCCGATGGTAGCTGGCATTATCGAAAATCAAGGTTGTTGGTCTGAGTATCAAAGGCACAATCGTGGCCAGAAAAGCATTGAATCTGGAAATGAAGGCGTGTCATATTCACAAAGCTGAATTAAACATCGAGCATATTAATCATCATTTCTCACCTCTCATTCGTCATTCCTCCCGAAAAAAGATCCTGAGCGATGAGACCACGTTCTTGGCTGACAGCAAATGCCACCGTAAAATTTTGTCCACGGCGACCACTTACAACACGAATAGCTGACTCCCCTCTTAAAGATCTTCCTCGAGTGCGAGCAGTCCATAAGTTGTAGCCGGACTCATCGATGAAAATTAATTCACGATGAATCCCTTCACCCATGAACCAGGTGGCATAATCCTGTGAAATAATTCAATCTCATTGGAGAAGTTCCATATATACACATATAACATAACATGTATACATAGGTAAAATACCAATTTAGGTCTATACCTGTCTAGCAGTCCTGACCTCTTCAGAATTTCGTTCGGCTGGGATAGTCTCCAGTTTCTTCATTCTGTATAGAGAACCCTGAAACAAAGATGCAAGGTTCAAAGGAATGACAATTCATTCCAATAGTCCTCATATTCGAACTTACCCTCAAACTATTACTTAGTGTTGAAATGGTGACAAATGGAGAACTTGGAAGGCGGTGTCGCATCTCGGCATTGATTTGGACCAATGTTAGTGCATTGTTCTCCTCAACAATTGCAGAAGCGGTAGCGAGCATCTCATCACTCATTTTTCTTCCTCGGGAGCCACCACGGGGTCTCTCAATTTCACCGCTTTCTATATATCGTCGTACAATTGCATAAGCTGTAAGTCTTTTCACGTGAAGAATGTCGGCCAATTCTTTGTAATCTTCTCCATTTTCAGACGCGGAAATAATTCGACGCTTGTCAGCTGTTGACACTGTGCAACATGGTAGTTTGGGATAATTAGATTATTTTCATTTTTACATTTGGCCTTTTTATGAAACACATGATTTGATATTAGCGATTAGAGCTTCTTACGTAATCTCTGACGAGAATCGAGTTCTAAAGAATAGAACAATTGCTTTGGAATGATAACATTTAATTTGGAATGAAAACATCTGGCTTGGAATGAAAACATTTGGTTTGGAATGAAAACATTTCGTCTTCATATGATATATTTGCATTTTTACGCATTTACATTTGACCGGTAAAACCTAGAAGCTATGAAAATTATCATCAGCGAACATTCTAACTTAATGACTCATGCTTTCCATGGATATCCAACTAATTTGTGAAGAATTCTATGTCACGAATTTCATCAGAAAAACCAGTAGTATCTGCATACGCTTGCTAATTGCCTTAGGGACCTATATATGTTAAAAATCTATGTATTCAACTATCTATGTCACTATCGCCATCAGTGCCACAGCACAACTTTGTCCTTAATGTAGTGGATAGAGGATGGGTTTGCGATTCTGTGGGATATAGAGAGGGAAATTATTTGATGAATCGTCAGAGGGAGACCATGAGTGGCTAGAGGGGACCAGTGGATAATGTCATTTGTATTGACTTGTGATCAGAGGGGTCTTATGCAATACATCATGACGATGTTTTGTCTTAAGACGGGATCATGCGTTAATTCCTGAAAATGTCAAGTATCTTAGTACATGCCTTACCCTCTAGCCCCTCCCATTTTTATTGCGTTTTCCGGCAAATCTCAGAAATGACCCAGAAGGCCGTCAAAAAATGCGGAAAACCGGAATATTCTCTTCCCTGTTTAAAGAAAATTCCCGAGAAAAATCTACCCAAAATTCTATGTCTATGGAGTTTCCCTGCCATGAAATTAATATCATTGACGAAAAAAGATTAAAAGGTGTCGTGACATTGGTTGAAAATGTTTTAATTAGTCTCAAAATTTCAAGGTGTATTCCAGGATTTCCAGGGTAAATTCATTTTCCAGGTGTTTTCCATGTTTTCCGGGGAGCGTATTTCCCTGGGAACAGATTCTATCAAATATAGAAGGAATTCTGAATACGATTCTACAACTATGCAATTATCTGTAACACTTTATTGCTTTTGAGAGGACTAGGGCCATCGATTTTTATGCGTGGCATAGAAATTTTAAGCATGAATATAGAAGCTTATAATTCAGTCATAATCACGAAATCGTAGGTCGAGGGATTCCTGAGTTACACATTTCTGTAGGACATCTTTAATCGTGTTAAAGAATAGCTAGTTGACCATTTTGACAAGGTTAGATTGATTAATTCCGAATGTCGTGCATGGGACATGTAGAAATCACCATGAGTATCTATGAATATGAAATATGGAAGTTTATGTAGTCAAAATCAGCCGGCTATCTGGAAAATTAAAAAATGTCGATTAATTTTTCACTTATGTGGAAAACAGTGCTATTATCGGGATTAACGTAACGTGAGTTAGTAATTCGATTATTAATTTCATGTAGGTGATATCAAATCACTGAATCCTTCAATGAAAGTGAAATCCTTGATGGAATCTTACCGTGACCGCGACATCAAGGGAAGGTGTCTATGTTGAATTAAAGAAATTTAGAAAACTATCACTGTCTGAGTACATGTAGGTTACTAGACTAGTCTGAATACTGTATCTTTTTGGTTTGCTAGACTTCGTATAAAGTCCGTCACTGTACATGTACATGTATATACATACAATGTACACCGTAACTGCAAGCATGTTTGAACGGACAGCGATTGCTATGTAAAGACGAGGCTTTAGTATAATCGCAGAGACATTGTCATATGGTTCCATGGTAAAATTACTGTGGTCAGGATTGCATGATGCGTAGAAAGTAGATTACACAGATGTCCATACTTCACGCTTACAGTTAAAGAGCTTCAGAGGTTTGTAATGGGATCTATTATTGGTTATGGTCGCAATATATGCAAAGTCGAAGGCGAGGATGCTAAATGATATTCGCCGTCCATACTTGACATTTCAGAGGAGACTCTGTCCCCATTAACTCCGCACAGTTGACGACACTTGTCCAGATCTGAGGTATCGATAATAGTTCAAACTGTAATTCAACTCTCCTCCCATGAGCACGACAAGCATTGTGAGAGGTCACCAGCAGCAGCAGTAGTTCTCGGTTGAGATGGAATGAACAGTGTTCACGCGATCCCTTTCCGCCGCCACTTCGGCACTTACATTGCGCTCATTGTTGTGGACGCGCCCATTCCAGGCAGCGCGTGCAGTGATAGTCCCCAGCAATCAAATTGCAATTAATTTCCAGTCAACCTCCTTGCGTGGACCTCACAAAGAGGCCTCTCAGGCCTGCTTGCTGCACTTCCCACCAGCAATGACAATGACCCGATGAGGATGGGCGCGGTTTTGAGAGGTGCGTGAGTCGAGATTCGGAGACGAAGGTTTCGGAGATGGAAGAAGGGACTGCACTTTTCTCACCCATAGCGGTCGGAACGGATGCAAATTGCGTGATGTCTGCTGTCTCATGTCCTGACGGACGAGAAGAGTTGAATAAGGAGGGACAAGATGACAAGGGAGAACTTCAAATCAGGATATCGGATTTCTACATCCATCAGGAAACAGCGGTGGTCACTCAGTGGTCAGTTCAAGCACTGCAGCAGCACACCGATATCATGGATCACTGCAGCACACCGATATTATGGATCACTACAGCCTTCTGCACAGAATTACTACATTGCTGAACATTACGATGGCATTCGAGATAATTCATATCTGCACGCACAGAAACACACACAAGCGCTCACGCGCAAGCATTCGCAAACTTCAACAGATCAGCAATCCTTCTATCTTTCAATTAAATCAACAGGTAAACCTTCACTGAATGTACATGCAGTATGTTCGGTCAGACTAATAAATTGCAATAATCGAGGTCTCAAACAATAGGGTTTCTAAAGGAACAAGAACGTCCTCGTAGTCAGACAGCAGAGGACAGGAGAGGGTGCGAATATACCTGTGACAACTCCGATGAGTCAGTCTCATGAAGATTTGTTGTAATTGTCTTGCTGCAAGAGATCGCAATCTTCCAACAAGATGCTAATCTACTAAATCTGTTCATTGCTGATCATACAATGACTGCGGTGACACTGAATCGTCTCATTAATGCTGGAGAGCCTTCTTCAATGGTCATCGAATGTATTTGGAGAAAGGACAGGTGGAAGCAGTTCTCTCAGGTGTAATCTCACAATAGTTGACTCTTGAGACACGTCGCACGCGCATCCTCATGAGGACACCAAAGTCCTCACAACTCCGTTCCCTTCGTGACCTTTCTTCCGGCCATACGGTGCCGCCGAGAGAAGAGACAATTGTCGGCAATGCTGTGATCCCCTCTCCACGTCCACTCAAGCTCATTACTGAGGAAGTCGATCGGCACTTGAGAGAGGAAAAAACACGAGCTGATGTGCGACGGGCTCCCATTCCGAGACAGATTGATCGAATCGAGCCGGTCCAGCTGTCATTAAAGGCGGGTCGTGTAATTAACTTGAAGGGTCAACGGCTGTTCTATTCTTACTGTTCTGTCCGCCTTCTCTCCCAACTTGTATTCACGCATGGAAACTATAGACAACTTTCTATTCAATGCGAAAACGTCTGCCAAGGTGGTCGCAATATTTCCTTCTCTGGCGATGACAGTCTTTCTGGGGAGATACCTACAGCTGAATGTGCCGAAATCTTTGAATGTAGGGTCGCCGACCAATTCTGCGGTCGGCTGCGGTGCCCGTCCGAGATGCAACTTCATGACGGTCATTCAGAGGGATAACTAAATCTAATCGTACCGAAATCCCTGAATTGAGGGTTGCCGGGGAGTGTTATGGTACTCCGCGTGCCCGTCTGAGATATAACTTTATGACGGTAGCACAGAAATTTATTTCAATATCTGCATCCTATTGGCAAAACAGAGCGTGCACCTCTTTTTCAGTTCATAAAAAGACTTGCTGATGATTAAAAGTTTCTTAGTTTTGAAGCTGATCTTAAACTTGGTTTAAAATTTTCTATTGATGGTTTGGAATTTGTAGTGATAAAAATCGTCACCATAAGACCTCTCCTTTCTCGTATGCTCTTCTATACATCCAGCAAACCTCAATCCACTCTAACCAGCGAACCATAATTTACTATAAGCTTCGCCAAGCCAACCCCAATCCAATCTAGGCCTCTACAAGCCAACCCCAATCCACTCTAGGCCCCTACAAGCCAACACCCCTTCTAATCCACTCTAGGTATCGCCGTGCCAACCCTAATCCACTTAAGGCCCCTCCAAGCCAACCCCAATCCACTCTAAGCTTCGCAAAGTCACCCCACTCCACTTTATGTCCCGCTAATCAACTTTAGGCCCCTCCAAGCCAACCGCAATCAAATCTAAGCTTCAACAATCCAATTCCAATCCAATCTGAGCTTTGCCAAGTCACCATAATCCACTCTAAGCCCAGTCCACGTTCATTATAAATGTACAACACAGTGGAGTCTACCTTATCATCACTCGCTATCGGAACACCGCTCACAGTAATGGAAATGGACACTAACATTGGAGATTCGACAAATTGACAAGTTTTCAAATTCATCAAAATTATCAACCATTAATTTCCGCATTTATTATATTTTCTCCTTTATCACATTACAAACCAAATTCCAAAGTTTCCTGAGCAGAGTCAACATAAACTCCTGACAAACAAATGACCCTTGGTTGCTAAAATTCGCGACAACACAAGGGAAAAGAGAAAACAAAACGACTGACGGACTGTTTTGACCAGAAAGTTAGCATGAGAGCAAACTTTCTCCCCCGTAGAGTCAGCACTCACTCGATAAGCGCATATCACTGACCTGATGTGTCCGAAACTGTTTATCCGACCCACAACTGTCTCGCACTGACACGGAGATGAATCCCAAGAGGCTCCCTCACTATCTCCAAGGCTTCTTACCCGCTGGGACGTGGCCTTCTTCTTACGAGTGTCCGACAGCTTTCTGTGGTCTCTCCAGTGACCTCTCCACTTCAGGTGCGACATCTTTCGGCGAACTGCTTAGAGAGGAATGAAAAGCAGGGTGTCCGCGAAAATTTGAATGAAAATTTCCAGGTGTTTTCCAGGGAAATGTACCAAAATTCACGCGTCAAATTTAAACAGGGATGAGAGCACGGTGTCACAAAAAATCCGGAAGATCTGTTCTAGGAGGACATTACCTGTTCTGGAGCCAATTTTCAGTTTTGACATGATTACAAGTGATCCAAGAGTCAATTTTAAATAGTTAGGTGCCTACACACCTAGTTAGGACAGTTTTTCTCAACCCTGACTTATTTAAGGGTTAAGACCAGGGATGCGGAGTCCAACTCCGACTCCGGGTGGCCAGTATATATAGCCTAGTTTCTTTGAAAAAAACAGCAACCTACATCATAGATTATAATAGGCTTACCTGAACCTATCTTTAGTGATCATTGCTGCATTAATTATCAATCAATTTTGATGTAAGTTTATCAAACGTCGCTATAAATTGGATGCATGCGACTCGCCTCCTCCCATTTTGCTGATGCGTGCTTCACACGGTTTTTCTCCAGTCTCTACCAGACACGAAAATCCCCCATCCTTCCTCAAAAAATATGAGTACACTTTCGATTTTAATATGCGCTTTGGAGGAGCCATCACACAAGATTAACGTTTGGGTAAGACGTAATGTTCTCAAACAAACTACTATTTCATTTTTGTCTCTATGATGAGATTTTTGGTGTGTAGGTGTGATGGAGGCTAGGAAGGCTTGTCTTCTCTACTAAATCACCGAGTGAAAAGACAATCTTTTTTTCACTATCACGGTTCATTCTCTCAACTATTACAAGCTTTGCATGCAGCAGTCTCTGTACTTTTGTTTGACGGAGAAAGTTGACATCAAGACAGTGACAGCCATATGTACGAGGTTAAATAATTTTTTTGTATTATATTTCGGGTCTAGTTATAGTCCAGAGTCCTATCATTTGATAGGACTCCGACTCCAGCAAAAATGCTAGGACTCCGGGGCTCCGATTCTCTGGTTAAGACTTATTTAAATAAATACGGCTAATCTATCATGTGTAACGGCGTCTATTCAATCGCGCTGAAATGCAATTTAGCATTTTATCTCAAATTCAGTCTCTACAGATGATGTCATGTATAAAGAATTGTCGCGCGTCAGATGTTACTAATAATTACAAAACATCTAGAAAAGCAAAACAGATTATTTATGCAGCCTAAGCAAGTGTAGTGCGTCACCCTAGTGGTGGTAAACTGACGCTGACTGAATCGTCATTCGCTATCATTTTACACGCAGCTGTGTCAGCGTAGCCTCGTATGAAAACACATGATCTGTAAATGCTTTCTATGATAATTATATTGAAGAAATACTTCTTCGACTCTGAGACAGCGTCATCGCATTAATAAAACAAATGAAAGACAGTGGAAGATGTCTTTGGACCAAATCCGCTATTGATTAAGCGTTTTATATCAAAAGGGAGCTTCATTTCACATTAACTTCGCAGACTAAACGGACCGGGGTTGAGAAACACTGCTATAGGCCCTAATACTAACACTGCTATATAGTGTATTATAGGCCTGCTATAACCCTAAACACTGCGACTAAAAATACATCGATCATTAATGCACTAAGGCCACAGATAATAAAATCAGATCTCAACCATATTGAGGGAAAGGACCGCAGAGAAAACCTCCATCCTTTTAGGACTATAACTAGCAGAATATTTATGTTTTTAAAGCGCCGCATGCGAAACCTCCTGGAATGCATAAAACATTTTCTCGGCAATTATATCAAGCAGTTATAAACTACATGGTATTGTTTACTTCACAATGAGTGGTTTACTTCTTGAGTACATATATAACAACACTTATAACTACTGTAATGTAGTATTTTAAATAGATATCGTCATTGGTGCCATGATGTATTCAAATGATTACAAGCAGAACAATTTCCTTGATATAAATAATATGCTCATAATAATGCACCGGTATGCAGAATTTCTACAAGCAAGCTCTAATCAACCTTCAATTTTAGTAAGCCCAAAATAAATCACGCAGCGGGTATAATAACATATATATGCATGGTCTAGTCAAAAAAGGATGCAACATCCCCAAAAGGCTAGTATATCGTCAGCAGCCCATGAGTTGGATAATATCATTTGTAATGACTTGTGATCGGAGGGGTCTTATGCAACGCATCATGACAATGTTTTGTCTTAAGACGGGACCATACGTTACTTCATGATGTCAAATATCTTAGGGGCCCACATAACCTACCCTCTACCCCTCACCCCTCCCATTTTTGTTGCATTTTCTGGCAAATCTCAGAAATGACCCAGATGGTCGTCAAAAAATACGGAATTCCGGATAAATCCGAAAGATTATTTTCCTTGTTCAAAGAAAAATCCCGAGAAAATCTACCCAAAATTCTATGCACAGGGAGTTTGCCTTCCATGAAATTAATATTATTGACGAAAAAAAGATTAAAACGTGGTGCGACAATGGTTGAAAGTGTTTTAATTAGTCTCAAGGTGTATTCCAGGATTTCCGAGATTTTCCATGTTTTCTAGGGAGCACGAACACTCTGGAAAAGCTTAGAAAGAGAAAACAAACTTCCAGAAACTCATATCTGCATTATTGTCTTGGGGAAAATAACATAGAAATCTAACAGTCACACACATTCGATTGATCAATCAGTGTCCAACTACTAACATTTTAATCTTGAAGGTTCAGACTTCTATTGTTATCATTTTATCCATAGAAATCAGATTGAAAGTATTCTTCCTTAGTGCATCTTCGATTCCTTCCGGTCGCTATGACCATCAGTCACATTTCTATAAAACATCAATGAATTTCAATATAAGAAACTGTGAAGAAAAACAGTATAAAACTCTTCAGGTTGTAGTTTCGAATTTTGAAGTCGACAGCCATTTATCATTCATTGCTGTTCAAAAAATAGAAAAGGAAAATAAATCAATAATATTCCTCTGATTGAGAAATCCATCATCCTCTTATATGACTCATATAACCTCCTTCCATTGATATTCTTACGCAGCAACTCTATACCATAGACTTCTACATGCAGACAAATCCAACTACTTGTGTGGACTTTCAACATGATAGAAATCATAGCTTTCTTACAACAGTCCGTAGACATCTCAAAATTTAAAACATTCATCTATTCAAGCAATGGCAGCTGAAATTATTGACTTTTCCGTACTCACGGTGGATGCCACAGTAAAGGAATATATGATATTTATATTCATGCATGGAGTAAGCGGATACGTGGATTGTGCAAGCATGTCACTCTTAATGGTTTTGGAGGCCATGGAAATGTTTGAAGTGCATTTCTACCTGGCATAGGAGGGAAATAATGCTTAATTTCATGCCTGACAATTCACGTAGAATTCTCACCGTACCAGATAGCCCTGGACCGTTTTCCGTCATTCCAACTTGAGAATCGATCAATGAATGAATTTGAAAACAAATACTGTTAATATTTTTTAGATAGACATCCGAATTTCAAAACTATTCGGACTGTAAATATTCATTGACTTTCAAGCTTTTAATAAATAGTCATGGGTGAGTTTGGGATTATCATTCATGTCTTTCACCCTCCAACCAAAAAAATCCAATTAGTGTGTCTATCGAAGATTTCTTCATTCATCCATTATTTTGTCTACTACAGAAAATAATCATAAATCTTATATTAGATAGACTTCTTAAGAGCAACATTCAATAGAATTGTGATGGATTATTCAATATAGATATAGTTGAATAAAAAAATTGTGATGGATTTGCCGGTAGAAATGTCATATACAGAGGACGCTGTGCTGACTTCAGGATGCAGACAAAGGCAGATAAAACACGGGTGGGCCCTATTTCCAGAGGATAAGGAAGCATCCCTTAGCCCCCCTCAATAATGTGGTAATCAAGGTCACTATCGTCTGGTATAAGGCAGAGCATACCAGAACAGCGAGTAGATTCACCAGGTTGACCATCAGAGACTTACTTGTTAAACAAAGAAGATTTGCAGTTCATGGCAAGAAATCGATCATCCGAGGCAGTTAGTCCAATGAGTAAGTTGACTTCTAGAATATCTGAAAAATGAACAAGAAGCACTCTTGAAAGTCATTCTAGCAAATATTCATCACTTCTAACACAAAGTTAACAAAATAAATTTCAAGGCAGTATTTATATGAATATCTCCTTGATAATGCCTATGAAATACATCGAAGGAGAAATACAATGATGTGCATTGACACCTTCATCGGAGTGACTCTGAGATTTGAGCCCCTACCCTCCTAATTTCATGATCCATAGACTCAATCGTCCCCAAAATCATCGCAATATGCTTTGATCATTAATCACATGAAAAAGTCTAGAGACAATGATAGGAGCTTGTTTATTGCACTGGGATGGTTAAGCGGCGCTGAATTCAACTCAATTAGAGCTTTTTGAAATTCATGCAAATTTTGTATAGTCAAATAGAGAATAGAGATTTGAAATGCATGTAGTGGTCTCCATGGCACTGTGGTTACGTGCATGGTCTAGCGATCTTCTGTTCCAGAGGTCGAGCCCCGAAAGTGTCATTGGAAGTCGGTAGGAATGGCATCCGGAATGAAAGATCACAATGCTCCAAATTTAAGTCTGACTATGTTGGCAACGTCCAAGCTCCCAATATGAGTTAGTAGCGAGGCTGAAGCTTCATTTTTAATTTAAATTGCGTAAAGTTTGCCATTATCTTCGTTAGGCCTATATAAGGCGCAGAAAAAGTATAGTACCTGCTCATCCAAACGAATAAATGCACCAAACTATTGAGATGCAAGAAAATCTGTCTATTTTATGACTTTGGATTCACTAATTGCAGGTGAAAACCAACAATATTACTTACAAAGATATCATGAGTAGTGTTTAGATATTATTGCTATCATTCATTCAATAATTCCATAGGTGCATTTGTTAATGAATATGTTAATTATAACCTCATCTGTACTTTGTCAATGGTCTACAAGTGTTTCGAATTGATTCAAATGCTAATTTTGTAAGAAATTGATAAAAATATTCGATTTTCAAAAGTTCTTTTAAATATAGGGCTGAGTTTTGATGTTCCCATTGACCATGCAGTTTATATCGGTTATCAGAAATACTCAGAAATTATAGTCGCAGCTACTACAGCTTTTGAGCATTATCAAAACACCTACAGGGATCCAAGAGAGTCCTCTTCAAGTACGAAAGGGCTAACACATTATAGGTACACATCATGGGAACACCAGTAGGCCCATGAAAATCACCATATCTCAAAATTTGCTGTCATATTTAATTAAACAGCACAGTAGCAGGAAGAGTGTTTGGTTGAGTTCAACCCAAGACTTTTAAGATAGGTGCTCTCAGGGATGAATGAAAACTAAAATCGTCGCATGGAAGAAAGGCGATCGCAAAATCTGCTTCGCCTTCCGAATACAAACCAACTTATTTTTCAATTATCATGAAATGGAAGTCCGCTTGCAACAAATTGCGGAAATATTACCACTTGCACTTGAAGGGTTACCATTAATCAACCATGACCTTATAAGACAGACCGCCTACTGGAGGAGGTGCCACCGCTCTCACTTGAGCACTTGCTGACCACAGTCTTGAGAAACTGACCGCCTACTGGAGGAGGTGCCACCGCTCTAACTTGAACACTTGCTGACCACAGTCTTGAGAAACTGACCGCCTACTGGAGGAGGTGCCACCGCTCTCACTTGAACACTTGCTGACCACAGCCTTGAGAAACTGACCGCCTCCTGGAGGAGGTGCCACCGCTCTCACTTGAACACTTGCTGACCACAGCCTTGAGAAACTGACTGCCTCCTGGAGGAGGTGCCACCGCTCTCACTTGAACACTTGCTGACCACAGCCTTGAGAAACTGACCGCCTCCTGGAGGAGGTGCCACCGCTCTCACTTGAACACATGCTGACCACAGCCTTGAGAAACTGACCGCATACTGGAGGAGGTGCCACCGCTCTCACTTGAACACTTACTGACCACAGCCTTGAAAAACTGACTGCCTACTGGAGGAGGTGCCACCGCTCTCACTTGAACACATGCTGACCACAGCCTTGAAAAACTGACTGCCTACTGGAGGAGGTGCCACCGCTCTTACTTGAACACTTACTGACCACAGCCTTGAAAAACTGACTGCCTACTGGAGGAGGTGCCACCGCTCTCACTTGAACACTTACTGACCACAGCCTTGAAAAACTGACTGCCTACTGGAGGAGGTGCCACCGCTCTCACTTGAACACTTACTGACCACAGCCTTGAAAAACTGACTGCCTACTGGAGGAGGTGCCACCGCTCTCACTTGAACACATGCTGACCACAGCCTTGAGAAACTGACCGCATACTGGAGGAGGTGCCACCACTCTCACTTGAACACTTACTGACCACAGCCTTGAAAAACTGACTGCCTACTGGAGGAGGTGCCACCACTCTCACTTGAACACTTACTGACCAGTCTTGAGAAACTGACTGCCTACTGGAGGAGGTGCCACCGCTGTCACTTGAACACTTACTGACCACAGTCTTGAGAAACTGACCGGCTCCTGGAGGAGGTGCCACCACTCTCACTTGAACACTTACTGACCAGTCTTGAGAAACTGACCGCATACTGGAGGAGGTGCCACCACTCTCACTTGAAGGTGTGCTAACCATGACCTTGTGAGACTGGCCGCCTGCTGAGATGATAACATGCTCTCGACTGACTTGTAGGCTTGCTGACCATTGTCTTGTGAGTTGTCAGGTGAATAATATTTTGCCTATTGATAGTGGAAAAAGAAGTGAGGAGACGTTTCAAACACTTCTACCATGGACAAATTAACCCAATCCATTTGATTTTGTTTGGAAGATAATACATGAAGGAAGACGTCAGGAATAAAAGCCGACAGAAATGATGTGTTGGGGAGACTTGGACAAAAAATTGGCAGTGAAGCTCACATTTCGTTAGGAAACGATTTTTGCAAGCACTTGTCGAACTTTGAGGTCACAGACAGCGGCGGATTATTATCAGAGAAACGGGAGTCGGTCGAGTGTGGGTTTTTGGTCACTTTGAAATAGCTGAGTCATTAACGGTTGACAAAGGACGCCCGCAACAGTACACCGACAACGTCGATTGACCTGTATTGGGCGTTGAGTCCCTCTTCCGAGACGATGAATCACACAAGATGGACAAACAGCAGGAGCGAAGTCTTATTGTACCGCAGACAGCAACTTCTAATTAACTAGCTCACTTGGCAACTCAGTGAGATGAAGTGATAAACAGTTGTCATTATGAGGGGAAGATACCGGTAATCTTCTCGCATCATCTCAAAGTTCTGAGTTCGTGTCCAACCGTTAAACTGTGAGACGTGACTCGTTAAGTGACCGTCAACCTGCGAGATATGACTCGCTAGTGAACGTTGAACTGTGAGATATGACTCGCTAAGTGACCCTTGAACTGTGAGATATGACTCGCTAGTGACCGTTAAACTGTGAGACGTGACTCGCTAGTGACCGTTAAACTGTGAGACGTGACTCGCTAGTAACCGTTAAACTGTGAGACGTGACTCGCTAGTCACCGTTAAACTGTGAGACGTGACTCGCTAGTCACCGTTAAACTGTGAGACGTGACTCGCTAGTGACCGTTGAACTTTGAGACGTGACTCGCTAGTGACAGTCCTGTTTTTGTGGAGCTAAACTGGCTACGTGCTTGCTCAAGTATTGATTTACGTCTTGCAGTTCTCGTCTATAAGAGTTATCACCATCTTGCTCCAGCATATTTGATTGAACGACTCAGTTTTGTGAGAGACTTACCTCATCGATCTCACCTCCGTTCCAGTGCCACATACCAACTACATCCACCAAGATTCCGCTTATCGTCCGTCTCGCAGAAACATTTTTCGGCTCGTGCAGCTCAAGTTTGGAACAGGCTACCTACTGATTCCATCTGTGAAGTTTCCCAGCGTTCTTTTAAATTGGCTGTTAAAGACTTCTTTATGCATGTCTATCAGCAGTAGTTTGATGACGTTGTATTTTTCTTATCTTAGCTTTTGCATCCCTTTCAACCTACTTTTAATGTTTGTGAAAAGACCTTGAAGCTTTGTAGAAATATATCTTTGATAATAAAGTTCGTCTTTGTCGACCGTTGAACTGTGAGATATGACTCGCTAGTGACCGTCAACCTGCGAGATATGACTCGCTAGTGACCGTTTAACTGTGAGACGTGACTCGCTAGTGACCGTCAACCTGCGAGATATGACTCGCTAGTGACCGTTTAACTGTGAGACGTGACTCGCTAGTGACCGTTAAACTATGAGACGTGACTCGCTAAGTGACCGTCAACCTGCGAGATATGACTCGCTAGTGACCGTTGAACTGTGAGACGTGACTCGCTAGTGACCGTCAACCTGCGAGATATGACTCGCTAGTGACCGTTGAACTGTGAGACGTGACTCGCTAGTGACCGTCAACCTGCGAGATATGACTCGTTAGTGACCGTTGAACTGTGAGACGTGACTCGCTAGTGACCGCTAAACTGTGAGACGTGACTCGCTAGTGACCGTTGAACTGTGAGAATGACTCTCTAATGGCCGTTTACCTGTGAGACGCGACTCGCTAGTGACCGTTAACCTGCAAGATGTGACTCGCTAGTGACCGTTAAGCTGTGAGATGTGACTCGCGAATGAACATTAAACTGTGAAATGTGAAATGTGAATCGTGGCTCTGTGAGATTCTTAGTACCTAATTTTGAAACAATTCTGTCGAAGGCATTTTGAATTGAAGTTGGGACATTCCCATAACGACGTCTAAATGTTTCATAATTTTAATAAACTTATAGTTAATAAGACTTAAGGTTTGTCCTTAAGAGGACAGGTGGTGCGTTCCCACCGGCAGACATTAAACGTTCAAGGCGTGTCAAACTTTTGACTATCCTAGGACTACATTTTAGAGCCAAACTTGACGAGATCGGTGTGGAGGACCTTCCCACTAGGCCATTTTTCAATCAGCGCTTCTAAAGCGGGGCTGGACCTTACCCCTAATGGTCCTTTGACTTGTGATCCTCGACAAATGCATGAATGCATGAAGGTCTTTAAGCACAAAGACTTGACGGAATATTTGAGCCAGATTTTCTTGCCATCTAGCTCTTACGAAATCATTCCGACATTGATATCAGCAACCTTTGACAAATTGCCCGATACAGACCGCTTGTTCGTTAGCATGTAGAAGAAGCTGCTATTGCTAATAAAAACATGGAAGAGTTTGAAAATTGTGTTCATTAAAATCTTTCTTGAGAGCAATGCATAACCGCTTATCTTATCGATCATGAATTTCTCACATAAGTTTGTAGGTGGCCTCTAGATATCTATAAAGTCAAGAAAGGGCATTGATGAGTGTCAACATAGTTATTGCTGAATATCAAGGCCATCGACGCTGTCGCTGTGATCTTGTGGTAGAGTGTTCGCTCTGCGTCCCGGAGATCTTTGTTCAAACCTCAGTCTGCTCAAACCTATGACTTGTAAAATACGAACACTATGCATTCTTTCTAAACACTCAGTACAAAAAGAATGAGATCGGGATAAATATCAACTCAGCTGCATAGATGAAGGGACAGGGAAATATTTATAGAGACTCAAGCTGTTTAATATTGCTTTTTGGCATCACAAAATGCTTAAATGAGGAAATTTGTCGTTTACGGAATCCTTAACTTTGACGTCTCTCCTGGTTGAGTTTTCATCTCCGTACGTGTGGACGTTATGATCATGACGTTATCCAACTGAATCACTGTTCTACCTCGCCCAGCTCAATTCGACGCCGGGTGAAGATTCTCTCAACGAAATAAATCCACACCTCCAATGACAGCCAATAAATTTCCCCGCCCAGTTTTAGTCACGCTAACTACGCCGGCACCAGAAATGACGAGGTGTCGCCGATCACACCGCCGAACATTAAACTTTCACGAGGCCAACGATGGATGGCCAATAAGCAGAGATTGGGCAGCCCAACTGCGGCGCCAAATTGACAAGTAAAGAATGACGGGCCCGACGTGAGAATTCGAACTTCGCCTTAACGCTCTCCCAGGAGGACGATTGGTGACCTGGCGCTGAGGCCATGAGTCATTAGGAATGACAGCAACGCTACTGGGAGCCTGGGATGAGCTTTTCCGTTCAGATAAGCTGTGCGCGCGACTGAATTCAAACGACCCGACTCCTCTGATGTGTGCAGATGTCTATGACCACTACTGTCCTGATGCTGTGCTCTCTTTGATCGAACATCCCATTTCTGTGATCAAAGCGACTTCCATAGAGAATTTCAATAGTTCAGATATCTGAACCGCATTATTCTAAATCGGTTTATTACGGTTCAATTATTTCTACATTGAAAGATCTACGAAATGCAACATAACATTAACATGGATTTAGAGGACAACAATGTAGGACATTTGAGGGAGCGTAAGCGCCGGAAAATGTCCTACATTGTTATTATTTGTTTTGGAGGAAATCCCTGAGCCCGATGTTGGCAAACAAAAACTAATTTAATTTTCCGAGTATTTTTGGGTGCGCTCCGCGCATCATCTTCAGAGAAACTGAAGATAATCTGAAGTTGAAATGAAAATTGAATTAGTTTTTGTTTGCCAACATCGGGCTTAGGGATTTCCTCCAAAACGAATAATGACGATGACCAATCCCTTATTTTCAACAATTTTACATTGTTGCCCGGAAAAATCTATGTTCATACTATTGTGCGTATTTGAAATGGCCTGGGCAGCAATGTTATGAACATATATGCAGATATACGCTAACTGAGATTTCTTTAAATATCTTTCACATCAAATATATTTAGATATCATCATTACGGAATGAATTGTAGCCTTCTTTTTTCAACATTGTACACTAGCTTAACTGCGCACAATGTGATTTGCCGCTCAGCATTTTGTGATTAAAATAGAAATGTTTAATGGGTTTCATAATCTTGGAATATAGTATATACAAATTTCCTTGTCCGTGTTCTATCACGGTATAAATATTCAGCAATTCTATTTAGTACTCGCCTGTATACATTGAAAAATGTAGAACTCGACTTCAAAAATCGATTACTAATTGCTGTTATTCGATTTCAACAACTAATTCAATTGCAAGCATTCGATTTCAACAACCAACTGATTAATTGCAGTCATTCGATTTCAACAGCTAATTCAATTGCAAGTATTCGATTTCAACAAATAACTGATTAATTGCAACTGTTCGATTTCAACAACTAATTCAATTGCAAGCATTCGATTTCAACAAACAACTGATTAATTGCAACTGTTCGATTTCAACAACTTGTTCAATTCTCACAAATAAGAGTAGGTTATCTCTTTACGGCGTAGAGGCCATGTCTTTGAGTCCTGTGTGAGAAGTGTTTTGCTATATGCAGCTGAAACATGGTCACTCATAAATGAAGAAATGACTCGTTTGGCTAGAAACGACAGCGCCATGGTACGTTGGATCTGCGCAGTTAAGTTATGTGAGCGCCGCTCTATGAATGAGCTCAGGCAGATGGTCGGTCTTCACGACTTGGCGGCTTCGCTTCGTAGGCATCGGTTGCGGTGGTTCGGTCATCTGGAGCGTATGCCATCGTCGGCATGGCCAAGGCAAGCCCTGGACGTGGTAATCCCTGGACCCAACATCAGAGGAGGTCAAATAAAGAAATGGTCGCACAATATCAGGAAATACCTGGAGCTGATGAAACTCAATCCTACTGTCGCCCAAGATAGAGAAGAGTGGAGAAGAAGAATTCACCCGAATCGACACAAGACGGCCGTCTCACCCCCACACCTGTGGAAAAGAGACGTAAAACGGGGGTAAGGTAAGGTAATTGCAAGTATTCGATTTCAACAACTAATTCAATTTCAACAACCAATTAATTGTAAGTATTCGATTTCAACAACCAATTAATTGAAATATTCGATTTCAAAAACCAATTAATTGCAAATATTCGATTTCAACATCCAATTAATTGCAAGTATTCGATTTCAACATCCAATTAATTGCAATTATTCGATTTCAACAACTAATTCAAATGGAAGTATTCGATTTCAACATCCAATTAATTGCAATTATTCGATTTCACCAACCAATTAATTGCAATTATCTCATTCCCATCGATAATTGAGCGGCCAAATAATTTGGCTCATCTCAATCTGGCTGACGTAAAAGGTTTCACAAGAGAAGCGTGGAGAGCCACTATTTGATCAACAGAGATGATTCAATGCCATTTAGAAGGCGTGCGCGCGATAAAGTACTCGCCAGCGGCCGGTGAAACGGATATTGAGATCACGTGTCCTTCCCATTGTCCAGAGGAGGTCACGTGATCAAAGGGGGACAAAGGTGAGCGCACTTTGAGAGACGAGAGTGGCGGGATTTGACCATCAAGAGAGATTAGAAGGGAAAACAAAGAAGTTCGACACGGCGAAGATGGATAGACAAAGCGAGGAGTGGAAGTTCCTTCCTCACCTGTCACTGAGTGATGCTCGTGACCTTTCTCGCCGCTGTGAGTATCCATTGTCCTTCAAAGTCCATCTAAGAGCTATTTTTATCACTTCTTAGGTGATAGGAGAGAAATTGAATTTCAATTAGACAATTCCATTGCGTCAGATCTTCAATTCAACTGACTAATCAACCGGACATGTGATCACCGAATTACTCCGTCAGTTTGAGTGAAATGAGAGAGCAGTGAATAAAGTTCAAGTTGGGATTCGATCTCATGACGATCCTAGTTGTGATAACAGAGTAGTTCTCTTCAACAAAGAAGACATATAGTCCGGCAGCCAGAACGAGTTTCTGCAGGGAACGAGGCCGAAGTTGAGACTTTCACAGAATGATGTACACCCTATGCCTACTACGAATTCGCGCGTCTGCCGAGTTCCAGTGAGTTCCTCTACTTGTCAGACACGATCAAAGAAAAACACATGCTTAATCCAATGGGAGGCAGATTGCAGTTTTTGTCAAAAATGAAATTTTCTGTGTTTTTGCTTATAACGGTAAAAATACTCAGTCAAGAGACTTAATTTTTGACATGGAATGTCTTCAGGTCATATCTTATCAGGTTCATGAGCATTTATCTATGAAAGTACATGCATTCAGATTTGACAAGCCTCCCTCTGTCGACAAGCACCAATATGTTGGCCCACTTAATCTACATCGAATCACATTATCGCATACATCGCCGATCAGAAGCATGATATCAGTTACACATGATAGGAAATGACCTGAAGACATTCCATGTCAAAAACTATTGCTCTAGACCTAGTACATTTTAATTGATAAGAGAAAACACAGAAAATTTCATTTTTGACAAAAACTGCAATCTGCCTCCCATTGGATTACCATGTGTTTTTCTTTGATCGTGTCTGACAAGTAGAGGAACTCACTAGAACTCGGCAGACGCGCGAATTCGTAGTAGGCATATGGTGTTCATCAGTCTGTGAAAGTCTCAACTTCCGCCTCGTTCCCTGCAGAAACTCGCTCTGGCTGCCGGACTAATAGAAGAAGAGTTGCCTGTCTTCCATTTCTATGGTAATAACAGAGCAGTTCTCTTCAACAAAGAAGAAATTGGAATGTCACCTCCACGCAACAATAGCAGATTGAAAATTATTTTATCAGACGAAGTCATATTCAAAGAGAAATGATTGTAATCGCGAATCTGTGCTAAATACACTTACAAGGTACCGTTCCCTAACCATTTGCAGCCCCTGGAAGCCGTCAATCTTTACGAGCCGTATCCATGGCAACGCGTGTCAGTGGCATAATGTTGTTTTCAATATGCATGTTCTTTCTAGTCCTCGGATTCCTGTGGTAATAGTTCAGTTCTCCAGATAACAGCAGACACCGAAGTAGATGCGACATGACCAGTTGAAGCATTTTGGTTCAAGCAGCATTCCCACCGTCCACATTTGAGGCGCAATGTTGGTCATTCCTCATACCGTGAATGAAGACGAATGAGAAGCAGCTGCAAGAAACACCCATAGGGAGGAAACCAGGCCTCGAAGCAGCGTTCAAAACACTTTTTCTTCTCTAGCGGAAATGACGCTCTTCTTGTCAACAATGTTCAGTTGTTGCAATGAATGCGGAATTTTCATGTCCTACTACTGACCACAGAAAATATCTGAGTGATGATAGAAATGCCTTTATCTTCGTTTCCAATAGTTCGATTGCAGACGTGTCTATCTATCGCTGATTTTACGTCAATGTGAGATGCTGTTCTAATTAAAATGTATTTTCGACATTTGCCATGAAAGTGCTGTGAAATTCGAGTTATGCTGCATATGGTGAACATTGTTTGAATGATCAAGTGACTGATATGTAAACATGATATATACTGCATACAGCACAGAATTATATTGTTTAATCGTATCACTTTGCTGGAAGTGCAAACTGATTCAAACAGATGGCACATGCAGGAACTTAATAAGTGGGCAAAAAGAAATTCTAAATTCCTTACAGAGATAGGAAAAATAGTCGTGCGTCGCTTGCGGATTGATGTGAATTCCTTCAAAATAATCCGATCGCCTCGACTCCTTCAGATTCGAAAAATTCAGATCATTGCGCAAAAGTTTTCTCGATAATGTTGGATCCTCCGATCATTTAAAAAAAAGTTAACAGGCGCATGAAAAAACATTCACAAACTTCTCTGTAGAACTTGACATCGTCTGTGTCTCTTTGCTGTGTGATTCGATTGATAACAGTCACTGAAACTTCGCACAATTTGGCGTGTTTAATGTTGAACTGGCTGCTCATTGTTCGATTGCTATGGTATTTAGTCAGGAGATTGTGCCATTTCATTTACGTTACATGTTCCAATGCTTCCCTTCTAGTCAAACGGAAGAAGAGATTTGATGTATTTTAACTATGCTTGTGTTTTCATATGAATGTAGTATATGTACCACAGAATTAGACAGGTCGTCTCTTCTTCCGTTCTTCTTCTAACAAAGTGATACGATTAAACAATATAGTTCTGTGCAGAGATGCAACCGGTCCGGAATATTCCAGACCGGACCGAACCCGCGACCGGCACCGGTATACCGGCGTCCGGCAGTGGACCGACGACCGGCATTGGACCGGCGACCGGATCTTTCGATGAATATATAGAGTTAAACATTGTTGCCTATAACTTGATACCGCATAAGATTACAAGCGAATTGGCCTATCGTGAGGTCAGTTATGGAGGCTGAAGGCCGAAACCTGATGTGCGAGCCTACTAGGCTATCGGCTCATAGAGTAGACTAAGCATAAGGTTGATGTATAGCTGTAAGTAAGCATTAATATAATGTACAGGCCTACGATGCACTATATTTAGGCCTTTATATATAGGCCCATCTTGTACCAGATAGGTCCTTTATAGTAGGCTAGACCTGCCTGTTATATGTTTAGCAGGCCCTAGCTACATGTTAGAATGTTACAATTCCTAGCCTAGGCTAGGAACACTCTATTTGATTTCCTCTGTTCCACTTGATTTCCACATGATTCCCTCTGTTGCTTCATTAGCAATGAGATGAGCGAAATCATGTTTGATTAATAATATGAAGTCCTTGCCCTCAATAGCATCAGCAATTTCGTCGCTGGATTTATGTAGCAGTTTCGACAAATGCGAAGGCAACACACTCGGCGAGCACAGCATGGCAGCATAAGTGACTAAATGAAAATCAGTTCATAAGGAGTAGGACAAAAATTTCAAGATCGCCAATCACAGGATGTCTATTGTTTTAGCGTTTGTCGTTGACCTTGCCGGTAGCCTTCCTAGCACCGAGAAACAGCCACTGTTACCTGAGAAGATCGCGCGCCTTACTGGTGAAATCACGTGATCAAGTCATCAAGCATCGAACGGGAAAGTGCGTACCGGATAGATATCAGAATTGCCTGCACAGAAGTTTTCACGCCTAGAGGAGAGCGCATACCGTATGTAAATGTGCCTTGAAAACGGCTGCTAAAATTAACAATTTACTGATTGACATGATGGATTCAACATGAAGGACACTTCCTCACATCATACCGGATGAAATTATGCCGATGTGACCGTCTCTGCCGGTATTGGCCGGTCTGATTTTTCAGACCGGACCGGCGACCTGCGCCGGTCTACCGGCGACCGGTTACATCTCTGGTTCTGTGATATGTACATTAAACAGATCAGTTACACAGTTTTTAGTTACCATTTCTATTAGCAGCATTATTTTCGCATGCACAGCATGCTTTAAAGTATAGAGAAATCTCTGCATCACCTCCGATTTCTATGATACTGTGACTCAACGAGTACTTGATTAAGCCGTGCGATTTCTTTTTACAATGCTTTTCAATGTGACTGCCCGGTGCATGCGTTTCCTTGAACTTTGTATGAACATGACAGCGACCTTGCCATAAGTGCATCACATTGAATAGAACTTTGAGTTTCGTCAATATTCCAGGCTGTCCTTTATCTCTAGGAAATCGTAGTGATTTTTTAAGTTTTTTTCCAGCAATATGCTAGTCGTATATCCAATCAAAACATGAATTAAGACATGAGAATGAGATCAGTGAAGTATGAAACTATCTATCTACATCTTTTGGATTTTACTTTTAAATGAGACTCAATTGAGAAACCAGCCAATTACACTCTGAATATCGGAGTTTTGCGGCTTCTCCACCATCACATGCACTACATAAGCATCATGTTGTTCATGAATGTAATGACCACTTTGTTAATCTTGCTGTGGGGCGTCAGACGCATCTGTTCATGCTGACAATTGGCGCTTAGACTGCCCGTGAGTGCATGAATTTGACCGAATATTGCTGACATTATCAAGTCGCCTGATATCATGTCCCAGTCCCTCGTGTTGCACCAACAGAGAGCGAACTCCAGACAAGCAGCAAGTTTGCCACGAAAGCGCCTGCACTTTTTCCTTCTAAGAAGTGTAGGTGCAGAGAATGTGCGGCGCCAGCTCACTTCTGTCCTTCGTTTGAGCCATCCATGAGAACTGGCAATTCCTCTTTTATCTCTTCTCTTTCCTCAATACTTGTTTTTCATTAATATTGTTGTGTTGCTGCTCCGAGCAGGCGACAACGAATAGGGGCTCCTCGAATAGACATTTACATGTATGTAATTAGAGATTAAACAGGAAATTTGACTGGATCAGAAGCTGCAGTACCTGGCGACATCCGATATCTATGACATCCACAACCGACATCGAAGCAAGACCACAGAACCTGAAGTTAGGACAAAGTAAAAATTGAAAAATGAAAATTCACAGAAGTTACATGGTCAAAAAATGATGCAGTCAAGGTGTGGCATGTCCAAGATCGATCTCGCAATAATGACGACCTCTCTCACTTGAAGGCACACCCACCATGACCTTGTGAGACTGACCGCCTGCTGAGGAGGTGGCACCTCTGTCACTTGAAGGCACACTAATCACAGCCTTGTGAGATTGGCTGCCTGCTGAGGAGGTGCCACTTCTCTCCACTCGAAGGCACACTAATCACAGCCTTGTGAGCCTGACCGCCTGCTGAAGAGGTGCCACTTCTCTCCACTCGAAGGCACACTAATCACAGCCTTGTGAGCCTGACCGCCTGCTGAAGAGGTGCCACTTCTCTCCACTCGAAGGCACACTAATCACAGCCTTGTGAGCCTGACCGCCTGCTGAAGAGGTGCCACTTCTCTCCACTCGAAGGCACACTAATCACAGCCTTGTGAGCCTGACCGCCTGCTGAAGAGGTGCCACTTCTCTCCACTCGAAGGCACACTAATCACAGCCTTGTGAGCCTGACCGCCTGCTGAAGAGGTGCCACTTCTCTCCACTCGAAGGCACACTAATCACAGCCTTGTGAGCCTGACCGCCTGCTGAGGAGGTGCCACTTCTCTCACTCGAAGGTACACCCACCATGACCTTGTGAGCCTGAGCGCCTTCTGGGGAGGTGGCACCTCTCACTTGTAGGATTCCAATGGAAAATGTGTTCACTTCAAACAGGATTCTACGCACAGAATAGATTGACTTCATTGTAGTGAATTGGCCTTGACCATTTAAAATCAATTATTTACATTACCACTGTGAGTTTCCCATTCGAAGTTCTTTCTGCGTTTGCCGTCTGAGATTGTAACTTGAACAGTGGACATGAATTCTCTGCTTGGACTGATTCTCCTTCATCGTACGCTTGGACGGTGATTGTGGAATCGGTGGGCGGGCTTTTGTATGCTCATCACCAACTCAACAAGACAGTTTCAAGTATGGAATTGCCATTTCGTGTTCACCCTCCTTCTCAGCAAATATCGACACTGTGCGGCAATCCGTGGACTATAAGAACGGTTTCCTTGTGTCTCCTCAAATCGCAAGCATCGGCATCGTGTGAGCAGCCAAGCTCATGTGTCACACACATCCAAATTGAGTGATAACAGAGGAGATGAGGCAGAAGAAGATTCAATAACTCGGTGCAGTCAGTGAGGGCAGATACACGAGTCGTTTTAGGAAGAATGGTGTGAATCCATAGATATTGGCCAACGATGAAGATCATAGAGGCCGGGTTATCAGTGTGTGACTATCGTTCTGATTTCAAAAATGCCATTTTATTAACATTGCTGAAATCTAATATGCATGTCGCTCTCGATGGTTTTGAAGGCCAAAGAATGGTTGAAACAAGTTTGAAATGCATTAATGATGTGTAAAATACATCTCCACATTGTGTTAAGGTTTGCACATCTTCTTGTGCTGAAATATTGAGTCACAATGTACCTGTTTAGCAAATCGCGGTTCAATCACAGATAACCTTAACACAATGTAGTAACACAGACCAGGATGGAGGTCCGTTATAGAAAATAAATCAAAGCGCGTGTAGCGTAACCAAGATGTAAACCAGATGTCCCGAACTAGACTTGCTGTTAGAGTCTAGGCTGGTGTTATCCTAGCTATCGAATGTCTTCTTCATTTCGACAGCTTTGATATCCGACTTCTATGATGCCGAGCAAAGTAAAAGGGTAACTCCCCTTTGTATTACAGTCGAATTTCTATTCAAGTTAAGTTTCTAAATCACGACAAGTACCTCGGCGTCCCGCGCCTTCGAAGGTCGATATAACTGAGTGGACAGCGAGATGTCACCGTGTGAAGCTTTATACACGTACAAAGAATGAGTGATATTGAAGAGATGTGCTGATTGTATGAATGTTTATCAAATTGCGAAGACAGGTTGTAGTCTGGAAATGCATGTCGTCTATAATTGTATGAAAGTATCTATTATATACTCAATTAATGTCGTCAATTGATTGTGGGTTCAAGATGTGTAATTGCTTTAGCTTCTGCTATTGCTATGTTGAACAGTTTTCTGATGAAACCGACCTGAAAGATTCCTATGCCTCCGCCTCCGCCTCCGTCGTTCTTATCTTTGATCTGTTGACATAGAGCGCTCCTGCTGCTTTTATTTTCTATAGCACGCTTGTGTTCCTGGTGTCTGGTCTTAAATATCCGAGCGGTTTTACCTATGTAAAATTCACCATATTGTGAACAAGTGTATACAAAACGATCTCTACATTTAAACTTAGCATTAATTAAAGCCTGACATATGCTACATGCACAAGAGCTACTATTAGATTTATTATTAAAAAATGTGCTGTCTGACAACCATACTTATTTACGAATGCTGCTGGCAAGTCGCAATGTTTAATCAATTTATTTATTTTTCGATTACAATGATCGAAATGTACATTACTTCTTTTCTCTTTATTAGCTTTGTCAACTCTATGATACCGGTAATACGTACGCATGCCAAAAAATGCGGTTTTGTTGCGAATAGCTACATAATTGCAAGACAGTCACATTTCAAAAGTAGTGCAAATAAAGCATGGCATGACTGCTTCCTAAAAGTGCTCCATTGAAATAGTGAACCTGAATTGTGATTTGCATTTAAAGCCCTACACCAACATGCATCCCATAGACATCATCATGAAAACATATCTGATCATCCATCGATGGGCAAAATGACATCTATCCATTTCCTTATTTCGGAATTACACTGCAGAAATGTTTTTTGGTACATGTAAATATTCGTCCTCAAGTACTCGTCAAGAAATTCGACGACACGAGAAAAAGTTTCAAGCCAAAAGATGTAATGAAAGCGTGCACACTGCAGGCAAATTCTTTGCCCATGGGTCTTTGTCAGGTCTCTAAGGTCGACACGTTACCACCTAATGGTAGTAACAAATGTCGCAATTTTACATTTCTTGACGCATTTCCTTCACTTTTTAAAACGACAAGTTTGAGTTTATTCTGAGACAGAAAGTTGACGAGTAACATGTATGGTTCTCCTTCTCATTGTAGCTGTTCCCAGTGCGCGAAAAAAGTGTTCGATTCGGAGACTAACTTCCAACATGCGTAACGCCATAGTCCGAATGCTTCGTTCATATCTACGGCGTCACCTAGCCTCGCGAGATGCAGACTTACGATGATAGACGTTGTAAGAGGAGCTCTGTTTTACAAATTCGAACTGAGCAAGACAAAAGGTGCGCGCAGTCGACATTCGCGTGTTTCTGTACCATCGGAGAGAGCAAGTATTGGCCATGCAAGTTGCAAGGTAGAGTTGGGGGACGCTCCACACGACTGCCTGTCGTCTTTTTTCTTATGCTAATGCTCACAGACGCGTAACGTTGTTGAGGCGCTACCCAGCACGATGTTCACTTCGTTAGAGTTGGGCGTCTTGGGCTTGTAACTACATGTACTTAATTTTCCGATTTCTCTGCGCGACTCGCAAGTTTGTATGAGAGTGCTCTTCATCCTACTTCGCCTGTTGACATACCTGGCCAGCAGGAGAGTCGTCTACATGGACTGTAGCGGTGAATGAATGCGAATATTGTTAATTTTCTAACTCTCCCTTTCGTCTCTCTGAAGCGAACTCCGAGCTCCGGAAGAGCTCTCACATCTCTTGACACAGGAGGCGAAGATGACGCAGCCTTTAATTGAATTTAAATGTTAAACATATTGAGGCAATCTATCCTCTATTTACTCCTTTCTTTCTGTAATTGAAATGGCCCTTTCCAAAGAACTTTCATGTATCAAAATCAACTTAATTTAGACGAGATATTCTATCACTATCGGAACTGGTGATGTAAGGGAGGACTCGAACTCAAGGCTTGTGCTATGTGAAAGAAAATGTCTGATGCTGTGATATCTTTATCAGATATTGCATAGCCTATGCCAGAAATTAAGATCTCAATACAATGTAGCAAGGTCTCTGTGTCGGAAGCTGGTATTTCTGTGTCAGATATTGTCCAAAATTTCCATGTAAAGCAATGAAGTGCAAAACTATATTGCAATTGCATGATAGAAATAGACAAATATCTCACATTAAGAGGGCAACAATGCATTGTCCGTGGTACATGTACTTTGCTTCTTACTATGGGGTACATGCATAACGCGGTCATTATCTGATTATATATTCTTACAATAAAGTTTCATCGATCTTCTTCTTCTACATGTTCGCATTATGGAGGATCGTGACGCAATTTGTGGAAGATGGCTTACGGCTTATGACTTGTGACTTTTTCTGTTTGCCTACGGTCTTATACAATGTCTATGTCGAAATCTGCATCTTCCAAATCAGATTTTGCATGATCCTATGTCGGAAAGTCTTTGACAAATAATGGGATGTCTATGTCAGAGATTGCAACAAGCCCTACTTTGGTAAAGCCTAGATGTGTGAATGTACATGGACTCTTAGCTGGTAACAGACAGGGGTATAAGATATAAAACAGATGAATGCTGGTAATGCTGAAGTTGAATTGAAATGTTTTTGATAACGGTTGATGATCATCAATCCCTCATTCGCAGATCATCATAGCACGTCGACAAAAACAGACTCGACGCGTGCACAGATAATTGCTGCTTCATAGCATTCTAGCGCTCATGTTACATAGTCAAGCCAGGAATAAAGAGACAAATTTGAGGACTGAATTAGTAGAATTCCTCTAATGGTAGCGCGTCCTCGGATAATGTCCTGAAAATCATGGATTAATCCGGCTATATTCAGTCACTTCTCTCTATAACCACTGTAAGTCTGCCCGTCCGTCGCCATTGGGATGATTTTTGAGGATTAATTTGCTATCATTGAATATTTCACTCGTTCATTCGTCCTCTCTCGTCAATAAAGTCCTCGCCGTTCCCACAAACCACCTCGGTCTCAATGTTGCTCTGGGGGCAACCCAACACGCAAAAACAACCTGACGCATTGCATCGCTATCGTCAACATCCTTTCACCACAAGCCAGCAGTGAATGGCACCAATAACACATTAATAACGCCAATTTTCGAATGCAATTGTTCCTCTTTTTATATTGTAATTCGTTAATGAGCATAGCTGGCTTTGATTTTAAGAAAAAAGTGGAAAGATTCTCTCTAGCTCATCTTCCATCAGCTTCAATAATTCATCATCACGTGACTGGCAGAAATTGCGCCCAGACAGGACTCACAATGCACGCACGACATTTTTCTCGATCTCAGGACGACGAGTACATTAAAATTTGAATCGAATTTGAACGGGGAGAGGGAACGGACACAAATAATCAACATCGCGTTTGACAGGAGTGCGCACCGATTTCTTATCGGTTCCCATCATGGTGTCAGCCTCACGTGAAATCACCGAAACAATGACAGCAAACATTAGAGGTCGAGATATTTGGAGTCCGATGAATAATCGGCGATTTCATGAAAAAATAGAAATGGAACATCGAATACTGTTTGAAAGATGTCAAACGGACGTCGTCAAGTCAAAATCAAGTCCGATGGAGTCTCATGCTGTGTCGATAACTCTGACTCCACTTAGTGGAGCAAATCTGACCCTAGAGAAGCCATTGAGCGCCAAATTTTTAGAATTGTCAATTCAAAGAATTTTTATCATCAATTAGCTGAATGAGACCTATAGTGACCTATTACATATACGAACTTTGCGTGATGATTAAAGCATTTAAAAATATTGAGTTGCATCGTCAGTTGACAGACGTGAATAGCTGCCATTTCATCAAATATCAGGAAGCATCAGCAGGCCTAGTTCATATCTCTCAACATCGCTTGTGTTTGTAAAACGTAGCATTTGTTAATTGTTACAGGTGCACTAACTTAGGCGACATTTCAGTAGTTTGTTTAAAAAGTAAATTTGAATAAATACCCGTCGTAATTTCACTAACTTGCTAATTGTGGATATCTATGGCTGGGAGCAGACATCTGAAGTCAAACAGTGCAGCTATGGAACTCTGCCTGTAATGATAGAGAGTTTTGAATTACGCTGACATGCACTCGTTTAAAGCAATCTACCACTGTAGTCCCAGTCGTGCCGCGGGTTATTCAATGCATCAAATCGAGTTGCATATTGCCTCCCGCATCAACAGCATCAATGGCATGCTTCCCATCATTGACAGCAATCTGCTTTACAGGTAAAATAAAGCGACATCTACATTGCATTCACGGAGACAGCACTAACAATTACATTTACTACGAAAGTGAAGCAATAATGCCAGTGTCTCTCGATTCGATAACGCTCATCTCAATATTATGAAACATCAATATTAAGCTAAAAACGCTTCGATGATATAAAATTCATAGCAAGAAAAGATGTGACAAATAGCTATGCACTATGCCGATGGCCCGCGGACAATTAAATGTTGAATCTCACTCAAAGTGTCTACCCTAACTAGCTTTTTCTAAAAAAAAATTATTGATTCATGCCTTCTATGGATATCCCACCAATTTGTGAAGGATTCTATGTTGCGAATTTCATCACAAAAATTAGTATTCCTATACACTTTTAATAATTGCGCTTATAAAATTAGTTGAAAAATGCATACATGTGAAACCATGTTGAAAATCAATGTATTCAACAGATGTGAAAATGTCATTATCAGAATTTGTGTACACCGTGAATTACGTTTGTTATTTCATGGCCTTTCGAATGTTCGTGATCGAAAATCCTCCATCTTTACCATAGAAGTCTCTTACTTAAGTCTTCTATAACACAGTTGTCGGAATTATCTGTCACAAACCTTCAAAAGGCCATGGAATAGTATGGACTAAAACTATTGAATTTTTTTGAATTTTTTTAAATTTTTTTATTGTTATATATTGATATGTAGGTGTATTGCGTAATTTCTTTCAAGTTCACAGACTGGTTGAATTGAAGGCAAAATTCTGTCTTCTCAGTAGACAATCATGGAATTCCACCATCACAGATTCAAAAGATAAAATATCAACAACAAGAGTTGCTCTTTAACACAGCAGATCAACTTAACTAGTAAACGTACAAGAAGAAAGAAATTATTAAATTAGGAAATATCATGAAATACTCAAGATGAAAAATCAATGGACGCCTCTCGATAATTATAGCAATCTTCAAATGAACGCTTGAAATGTTTTTCAATCGCCACTTGATAAATAAAGACGTGCCCCCAGGGTAGGGAATCAATTCAACAGGAATGACCTTTATTGTCAAGCGTTTTGAGGTCGCCGGGAATCTCTGTCCACTATTTGTACGTGAGATCGTGACCTGACAACAAAATATTCCTTTGTTAACGGACTGTTTGTTGTTGAAATCCTGTTGAAATGAGGTCGCTACTCTAACTGACGAACTTTCTACGCTGCTAGTGAAGAAATCAACCGAAAACTCCTTCAAAGGAAATATTTTGCTTGAAATTTGTATGATGAAAAGCTAATTTTATAGCAGTAAAATATGGATGAAGTGGTCTTCGTGGCACAGTGGTTAAGTGCTTGGCCTAGCGATATTTTGGTACAGAGATCGAGCCCCGAAAGTGTCATTGGAAGTCGGCAGGAAGGGCATCCGGACCAAAAGTACTACAACGATCCAGAGAAGTCTGACTATGTCAGAACTGTCCAAGTCCCAAGTAAGGGAGTAGTGACGTTAAAACTTCATCAAAATTTGGATGAGTTTAATGCTCATGAATGTAAATGGCCTTTAACGGTTCCTCTAAGAAGACCGGGGCTGAAGACCGAGGAGGCTGGATTCCTGCCTCGTCCTATAGTGAAGAAATCTCAAACCCTGATCGAATCACTACCCATCTAAAACGGGCTTGATTAGCGAATCCTGTTATTAGTGCGTGTTTCAGCTCTGCTCATACATACTGTCAGATTTCTATATATTTTATTTTGACTATAACATCGAAATTTCTTGACTAATTTTCTCTCTTACACATAGAAGTACGTAGATAATAATACTATGACAATATATATAGGACTTTCTATGGTATTGTTAATTTCTATGCTCTTACAAGACACTCGATGCTTCATAGAATTCAGTCAAGTTTCCTCTCCAAATGCATAGAGTGCGGATGCATGAATGACCATAGAAAGCGTGCGGATATGACAGACTACATTAATTGATTTCCTGGTAAGGAAAATTTGGGTCATATGTCCTTGTAACCACACACCACCACGAGGCAAATTATAACACATTTCTTCAACTGATTATATATTGATTTGGACAATTATTCGCTCAGTTCTGCACATTGTGTTCATTCGCACAGCGTAAGAGAGACGATGGTCAACAGCTGCGATTTTAATTAAAAATTGCGGTGTTTTTCAAACAGAGTAAACGACACGAATACTTACTAGATGCTTTTTTACGAAGGCCAGATGGACCTCAATACATTTAGAAAGATTTTGGCAAACATTGACAAATGTGGTCCAACAAGGCAATAACGTGGTATGATTTTACACAAGTCAACACAAAAAGTTTGCTCTTTTTGATGAAAAATGAAGCGTAAAAATTCTAAATTAATATTAGCTTTTCCAACTACAAGTAGATCATATGGCATCTGTGATTTCTCTCACATGATCCATTCAAAAACTTGCTTACCAGGAAGAAATACCTTCTTGGTCGAATAATTCAGCATTACGAAATGGAAGAAAAAACATTACTTTCAATAGAAAATTGTACTTTATGAAAATGATGTGCTAGCATTTTTCCATTGAATTCTCAAATAGTTCCCATTGAAAATAACGAGGGAGGACTTTCGTTGCATTGATTAGGCAAGCTGACAGAATTGAAGTTGTCTTTTCACAGGAATAACACATAAAATTGTCAAATAGATGAATAGGTGGTCATTTTGACTGTGGATTTTTTGTGTTATCGCTATAAAATGAAGAGTCTGGGATCCATAATAAAGTACACAATCAGTGAAAGTAAACAATCGACAGCCGCTTTGAGGAAACAGCGACTTGCCTTCGCTAATTGTCTTATTTTGAACATTCCTACACCTTACAATGTGCTTGTTTACTTTTACTTCCTTCACGATGTTACTAATTTTTCCATAGTTCACTGATTTTGATGACCAGTATAACGAACGAAATCTCAGAAAATGCTCGTTCTCCCCGTGCCTGATTCATTACCACACTCACATATCTTCTTATAGAAAGATAGCAATTTGTAAATTGTGCGATTAAATTGCGCACATTTTGAGCACTGCTCAGCAAATACAAAGCGGATGCAAATCTATCAAAGCTGAGAATGCAGGCTGTCGAATGATGTGTGACACATTGTTGTGCGACACGATTATAAAGCATGAGAATCGATTGAACTTTAGCGTAGTTTAGGTGGTCCGTTTTTTTATGATCAGCTCTGTAAGAAGTTTTCTATGTGTACCAATTCAATTTTCCACAAGATGGAATTGTGTTCAAATTGTGATCAGGATATCTGTGATGAATTGTCCACACATTTTCAATTTTACTCATTAAAGTGAATTTATTAGCAGACATTTCGCTGAGCTCATGCATTTAATTATAAAATTCATCACTTTGTTAATCAAATCAGACATTTAATGTCCATGGAATGCAGAAAACGTTTCTCCTTTGTATTTTGAGGTGGAAAAAAGTTGATACGGCACAGACGTATGTCCCTGATAATATTCAATAACTTTGTACTGAACATGAAGTAGGTCAGAAGTATCTCCTCATCATTCACGTTGTTATGTCCAACAGCACAAAGCCTCTCTCACACGAGCATACTTACAGAGCAGTCTCCCAGCATGGATTAATTAAATGGATTGGTTAACAGTCCTTCAACACGTTCAATGCCTATTTCTATAATTTGTTTCTGAGGAAGTCTACAGGGACTTAAGATGTAGTGCCGGAGTGTGTGTAAAGGGTGGGCGAGAGAGAGGGAGAGAGTAGAGAGAGAAAGAGGGAGAGAGAGAGGGAGAGAGAGAGGGAGAGAGAGAGGGAGAGAGAGGGAGAGAGAGGGAGAGAGAGGGAGGGAGAGGGAGGGAGAGAGAGGGAGAGAGAGAGGGAGAGAGAGGGAGAGAGAGAGGGAGAGAGAGAGGGAGAGAGAGAGGGAGAGAGAGAGGGAGAGAGAGAGGGAGAGAGAGAGGGAGAGAGAGGGAGGGAGAGAGAGGGAGGGAGAGAGAGGGAGGGAGAGAGAGGGAGGGAGGGAGAGAGGGAGGGAGAGAGAGAGGGAGAGAGAGAGGGAGAGAGAGGGAGGGAGAGGGAGGGAGAGAGAGGGAGAGAGAGAGGGAGAGAGAGAGGGAGAGAGAGGGAGGGAGGGAGAGGGAGGGAGAGAGAGAGAGAGAGAGAGAGAGAAAGGAAGAGAGTGCTACTCGTATGCATCTTCCAGTGTCCAAGGCTAGGCATACATCATAGCCTTTGATGTATGTAAATTCTGAGCATTTTTCGTCTGATATCAGTGGGTTCGTATGTACCAATGAAAGAAATTTGCCAACTGATCAAAGTGCACTTCTGTGGGAAGCGTTCTGTGTAAATCTCAGTTTGACAATTGCATTTTCACAATCTAACAATGTTAACGTGGCAATGTTAAAATCTCATACTTCTACATCATGCTTTCATTTCCATGCAACTCTTATGCAGGACCAACTTCCGTGCTACGAGTATATTCAAGCATATTACACTAGGCGATATAATTTATCTTTGATTGGGGGATGAACCCCGTGTTTCACTTGCATTATCACTGAATAACACAATAATGCACTGTACTTGTATCTAACTCAACCTAGTCTTGAACTGAGGTCTTCCGGACTTGAGGTCATCAGACCACTGTGCATGTATGTAGCCGACTTGCAGATATTGAGGCATCAACCCTGACATTCTGATTGCCGAACTGTTAATACTGTAAACTTTCTCAAGTTTAATTATAGCTTCCGTTATCTATGGATATCCTTGTATCAACAACATCTTCATCGGCAAAGATAGAAGGATTTCAAGTAATTGATTCAAAGCATCGATTTTGATTTACGATATCTCTTCCGGCAACTGGAACTAGGAAAGTTTGAATATAAGGAAGGAAATATTTCCTGTATTAGAATAGAAATAAGGTACAGAGTTCAATATTCTGCTGAACCAATCCCTGGAGAATGTTTTACCACAGTCAACTGAGAGAATAAAACCAGGACATGCAGTACTAATCCACACGTGATGTGAGTCCCATTGCGATCTCCGTCAGGTGTAATAAAGATATTCGAATTTCTTTGAATTCACAGAAGATATCTCTGGAAACATGCTATATTTATCGCGGAAAATGCAGAAATCGCTATGCAAACTTCTATCTGTGGTAATATACTTTTAACCATGTAATACGTAATATTATTACACTGACTTCGATGTATTACACGGTCAGAATCTACGAATATGATGCTACGGTATTCTCCGAGCCGAAGGCGAGGAGAATACCATAGCATCATATGAGTAGATTTGAGCTGTGTGATACATAGAAGTCAGTGTAATAATACTATGTGTTCGCTGAATGATATCTCATGACTCCATGGATATATTTCATATTTGAATTCATGAATTTTGAAACAGCTTAATTATCTAAGCAAGCATTCCATTCTTCACTTTTGACTAATCAATGACATAGGAATGACGTCGAGATTTGTAAACATGTCAGAGGAAGAAGTTAATTCTGATATCGATAATAGAATACCAAAAAGTACTTGGAATAAGATGAGATGGGCATTCAAGCTATTTGTCACCTGGCATGACCACTGGAAAATAAGAATTGACGATAATGTTTTGAAAGTATATAAAAATGTGAAAGAATTTACACCAAACGATCTCAATCACTGTTTGAAGTACTTCTTCGCTGAGGTCAGAAAGGTTGATGGAGATATGTATCCTCCAGAATCGTTGAAAGGCATTGGTGCGATGCTACAGCTATATTTCAATACAGAAATGAAATGGAAAATTTCTATTTTTACGGACATTGATTTCAAAAGTGCTCGTGATTCCCTTGATGCTCAGATGAAAAAATCAGCTCAACGCGGTAACGTAAAACCAAAGAAAAGAGCATTGCCAATTGATCTAGAACAAGAGAACGAATTGTGGGAAAATGGTAGTTTTGGAATTTCAAATCCAGATCAGCTAATCCACACACTTATTTATCATTTGGGAGTTCATTTGAGCCTTAGAGCGGCTAAAGAACATCATGATATGGAATTTGGAGACGAATCTCAATTAATTCTTTGTAAAGACAGTGATGATAAAGAATATTTGAAATACGTTGAAAGAATGTCAAAAAACAAGCGTTATGGATTAAAATGTGCCAGAATGGACCCCAAAGAGACTCGAGTTTATCAGAACACGGACAACCCAGATCGATGTGTGATCAAATTATATAAAGAGTACATTCGACATAGACCAGATGGTGCGTGCAAAGCATTTTATCTGACGCCCTTACAGAAACATCAAATAAAAGGAGCTGTTTGGTACAAACGCTGCCCAATGGGGATTCATAAAATTGAAAATACCACTAAAACGTTGATGAAAAATATTGCAAAAGACGGCGAATTCTTTACGAACACTTCTTTACGACGCACTGCTAAGACTCGACTTGTACAAGGCGGCATATCCAAGGAGGTTGCAGCACTCAAAACAGGTCGAATCAATGAAAAAGCAGATAGTGCCTACATTCATGCCGAGGTATTCGAGAAAGATATGTCGAAAGTGCTGTATGGATCATATGAAGCTACAACAAACAATGTTGTATCTACAAACAACACAAACACACGAGAAAACAAGTCTATCAATTTTTATGGATGTACTTTTAACAATTGCACTTTATGATGTGTTACTCTATTATTTGTATTGGGTTGGAAACTAAGCTCAGACTCATCTCGTAATTATTAATAATTTATTAGTTATCTGTAAGAGTGTATTAGTGGTTTAGAAGTCTAAGACAATTCCGTCTTCAATTTTTTGAATCTGGCACATCTTCTAGCTCTCATGGAGCATTTAAGAGCTAATTCTTTTCGCTTCGGTGAGTCAGAACTTATTTTTCAATCATAGTACTGTTTCAATCGTTAAAGTGTGTTATAACACATTACAGGTAATCTACTCCCAGGTAATCTACTGCAGTAGATTACCTGAGAAAGATATTGCAGTTCAAAATATACATGTTGAATATGGATATCTAAGCGTATTTTACTCAATTATAATCGACCGCCTAATTGCATTAGGGGCATAGCACATGAGGCGAATACATAATTGTGACTAAGATCATGTCAGAAATTGTGAAATTGATTTACTTATTCAAGCGGTTGATATTGCGCGGTAGTCAACCGCTCTAGATAATGATAGCAAATTTTGAAATATCATCGACACCGTCATGGCTAGCTATGAGTTACATCTGCTTTTATTGATAAGCAATTGAAAATGTCGCCTGTGGATATGTTTATACTGTGCCACGCTATAGTTAGTTAATAAAAAGCTGTATAAAAAAGTATTCAAATTTGCTGACTAGTGTCGGTTGAATGATGACAATGTGATATTGATATCTATACTAAGACCAAAAGGAATTTGTTCATTTCAGTTGACAGACTTGATGACATGTGTTAGATAAAAAGCTAGCTACAACTTTATGCAATCAGATCTCTATTTCGCACATAAGAATGAAAATTATCATCTAAATATGTGAAGGCAAAGTGCTATGATTTGAAAGGATATATTGAAGATAAATTTGCGAATGTTATGGGAGGGCAAGACAAATTTTCAAAGGAATATGTTAAGTAATCACATGTGTTTGCAGGATTTAGATGACAAGCTATTCTCTCGTCCGGTTCGTGACCTCGAGTTTCTACAAGTCTTTTCCTTCAGAGATCACGGAAGACCTTTGCTTGATCTATTTCGTCTACAGGATTTCCATAGTTAGAGCAAAGGAGGTGAATTTTCACTTTTGCACATTCAAAATAGACATCATGCGCACAAAATGGACTGAATTAGATATCTTGTATTCGACGTAACAGAACTCTTATCTGCGAACGAGAAATCTGATAGAAGATTGTACGGCACTTTTTGAAATAACTTCCAACTTAATATTTGATCCCGTTTGAACTAGGCCACAAAAGTTTGACGTGTTTATGATTGATAACTACCTCTGCTGAATTCAGAGATTTCAAAACATTTTAATTCCGTGAGTGGTGGTTCATAAAACATAAATGCTGTTATTCAGTTGCCTTTATTGAGTGGCTTGCAGCCCATGAAGTAATCATGAAATCGAAATTTATGTCTTTTCTAATGATAAAAAAATTATTTTCAACATTCGTACAATGCTGTCGTGTACGCACATAATTTAGCTATGGTACAATGTGGAAAAAGAAGTCAACAATGATCCCGAAATGGTGATATTTGTATCGATGCATGTGAAAGATATCTAAAAAAACTCAGTTAGCGTAGATCTGCATGTGTATTCATTGCATTACTTCCTACTCCATGTCAATTAAGCATAATATTATTAACATAGATTTTCTCGGCAACAATGTAGGACATTTTCCGGTTACGCGCCCTCAAATGTCTTACATTATTGCTCCCAAAAATCCATTTTAATGTTAAATTGTTGCACTACGTCAATTTTTCATCCTTCGAATTTCAAACATGCAAAGTTGAAATAAGAAGTTGGCATTTGGAACGAGAAACCTTCGAAAGCTATGTATTCATAATATGAACTAAGAATACTAAGTCCATTGTCAAGTCAGATCATAGAAATGGGTCCATATCCAGCATGCCTTTCTATCAGAGATAGATAGAGAGATCCATAGAGCGTGCGACTGAATGAATAAGAGAACATAATTATTTTGAAGACTGAATTCGGTAGAGATAACCATCGATCATTATCCAACACGTGCCTAAATTTGACTGCTACTTTCAAAAAGGAAAACATATCGAATATCAAGTCAAAAATGATTTCAAAAAGTACCCGGATAATTTTTGTTGAAGCGCTTTTGATTTTTGTTTTTCTTTTGATAATTTTTGTTCTCAATTTTCACATTTCTAAATGATGGTGACTAACAAGCATGTGAAGAACGTCTCAAATATTTGACATTCAGCATCTTGAATTTTGAATTTGACAACTCAGGACAGCCTCAATGACGCGATCACTCAATTGACCATCCATTCTCCAAACTTAATTTGTGACCTGCCAGTCTACATCAAAGTCTGGCGATAAATAATTTGAATGTTGGTTATTATTGTCTTACATAACAGTGCCTTGTAATTTTCTACAATTTGAAATGCATGGCTGATCTGCTTTGTCCATCTCTTCCTCAGAACATCTCTAATTATATCTCTACCATGATAGCCCTTATCTCTTCAATGTTTCTCATTTATTAATGATTATTGACTAAACTGGGAAGTAGCCTCACACGCACGTCAACTCTTCTTAACGTTCGTCTGATTATTATCGGAAATTGACAGCTCGCAGCAATATTTGCTTTCTGTGACTGACTTGGACAAAAGATCAGAGATCCACACTGGTCGACACAGCACATTTGATAGTATTTTAGTTTGTCCTGTCTCTCAATACGCAACTGATAAAGTAAATCCACTCACAGAAATCCACTTTACTCACTTAATGAGCTTTCGAGTGTACATTGGCGAGAAAAAGCGCCAGCTCGTGACTCGACTACTAAATCAGCGTTTGTTTGTGAAGTATGTATATTGAGGAATTTTTAGAGCCATTATGTGGAGCGCAGTCAGCGAAGAATAACACGTAAGAAGTTTGAATCTATACTGAGGGGTCGCACATGGAAATAGGTTGTCACGTAAAGTTGCAACTACACAACATTAATCAAATGTGCCATAGCGTTTAAACTCTCATTCCGGGAGGCCGACATTTCATGCAGATGAAGCACTATGGAACATGTCCTATGAACTTTCCTAGATATATGAACTAATCATCGGACCTGAGCACTTAGATATCTAAGAGCACTCATAAATTTTTGATGCTACAAAATATCTAAGAGTCCATGATTCATGACAGATAGCAGCGCTCTCTTGTCAATGATATCGCAGCGCTCTCTCAGTAATGATATTACAGCGCTCTCTTCAAAATGCTATCGCCACCTCGCACTGAAAAGTTGACTTATTGAACTTGTTGTAATATATTTCATATTTCGTGAATATTGAAAACCTCGACACTTTCGGTCAATTGCTTAATGCGCACCTGGAGACAGTCACTAGAGATCTTTTGGCAAAAAAGAAATCAAAGCTGAGTTCCATTGAACTTCAAGTTGAATTAAAATCTCTGACGATCACGTATCCAATTGACAGTCCATCCCATTCATTAGACACAAAGTAAAACTTGTAGAGAAAATAGACTTCATCACGCACAGTAAAATATGAAAACATTTCTCAGAAGCACGTCTCAGACAACTTTCCAAGTTGGTCATTCCAACGAAGTCACAGAACCTAAGCAAGAAAGTGACAGAGCAATGCAGAAAACATGGAAATTTACGAAAATCGGAGAGTGCGCTAGTATGTAAACCTATAGTGACTAATGATTTTCTATCGAACATTCTTCATTAAAGATTGAAGCAGAAGACGACCAAGAGAGGGCAGGCGATTTCTGGCTGAAGGACTTTTTCATCTCAACTCTATTACAGCAATAATTCTTAATTTTGCAAATACCGACGGAAAAAGCAGAACCAGACTCACTAAAAAGTCTCCTCCTATCCAGAGTTCCAAAAGAGTAGCTGAAGATCTTAATTCTTTTAATAATACAGTTACTATGTCTCATGAAAACCTTGAACTCTTTGAAACTTTGAATCCATATGAAAGAGGGGCCAACTTCACCATTTCATGAAGATGACGAGGATCTCAAGAAAGCATCAACTGCAATCAAGGATTCAGCTAATTCACGATAAGTTCGGAGGGATTTGATTTCACAAGTAAAGCCTGGATTCAATTTATAAGCTTTACTGAGAAAGGGGTCTTAAAACAGAACACCTGAACAAAATTTCGGGTACAGGGTCCTCGGGTAAACAGGTTTGAGAGAATGGATGTGTTTATTCACTTACCATGATGACTTGCTTGTAATCGTACAGCCAGAATCAATCGCACTGCGAGCACCTGTAAGACAAATGAACACCTAGAAAATGCGGTGAACAATTCATAATTGCAGAAAAAGGAGAGTTGAGGAATGATAATGAAGTAAATCACTTGCACGTCTCCCCATGAGATCTCAGTTGGCTGATAACAGACATACTTCATTCTCCGAGAGACCGCGTTCAAGGTGCTGTCAGAGAACAAAACCGAAGACCAGCAGATGAACCAAAAGCGACAACATAACATTCAAACACGTGGTTTCTTCATAACAACATAGCTCCCGCAGAAATCAGTGAAAAGTCTATGGAAGTTTACGCAACAAGATGTCTACAAATATACATACATAGATTGAAATCATAGCAGTAGATAAACAAATAATGATACAATCCATGATGCTGCTCATTTACATCAGAGTATAAGCAATAACATAGCGAGAGAGGAATTTCACTTGTTGAGGTTCGTTTGTCTTCCAATGTTAAAATATTGAATCGCAGCATGCTGGTTTGCATGTTATTATGGTTTGATTATTCATGGACAACCTAAAAACGAAGATATTACAATACAGAAGTCAGACTGAAATATGCATAGCTTCAAACCTGGCGGCCTATATTCTTACTACACATTACGGTTCTGTTCTGACATCGCATATGTATATAACGAAGATTTCATTGGTAAGTTGGCCACATAGCACTTCTTTTCTCTGTGCATAGTGAATGTAAGATCTAAGTTAGACACTCGTAAAATTAAGTCCTGACATCCATGTTACTGAGAATCGTTCACCTTCATTGCTTGACCTCGTACCATAGATATCAGATCGCCGGCAGGGCCCAGACATCTATCTTACTAAGAATCGCTCACCTTCATTGCTTGACCTCGAACCACAAATATCAGATCGCCGGCAGGGCACAGACATCTATCTTACTAAGAATCGTTCACCTTCATTGTTTGACATCGAACCACAGATATCAGATCGATGGTAGAGCCCTGACATCTATGTTGCTGAGAATCTTTCATCTTCATTGCTTGACCTCGTACCATAGATATCAGATCGATGGTAGAGAACGGCAGCTTGTGGTCTGTAGAATCCGAAGAACCGAACATTTCAAGTCAAGCAGGCGACCTCAAACTGCATCTGATGTTTCCCTTTCTGAGTATTACTGGACGTCCAGCAGTATGTCACTGTCTCGTCGATGAATTATCGCCGTCAGCGGACAATGGAGTGGACATGATAATGGGTGACAGCTGCCCGCCTACCATCTGACTCGGCCACTCTCCCTCTCAGGTAGTTGAGATCGCAACTTCATCGGTGCATCGCCGGCGACTGCTAATTAATTGACCCGACATCGTTCTATTGCTGCTGCGGGCTATGGAGGGAGGGGAGAGTACGGTACACTACAATGACCTGATGCTATCTCCCCCTGTCCCTCGACACACACTCTTCAACCTAGTCAGACATCACAGCGCCAATGCCGACGTTTTCTGTTAGGATCCAAGTTCACAGATTCATCTCCAGCTCTTAGTGTCGTCCAAGAGATGACAATCTCTTTTGACATCTGTTCAACTCATTTGTTCGCATCGAAAATGATCCCTAAAGTCCTTTGCGGTGAGTTATGATGTGTGCGAAGATGTTCAACGGTTCAAGTCTACTTCAAGACAAAGAATATTATCGTAGACAAAGTCATTGTGTGATTCAAATGGTGTCAGCTCCAGGTAGAGACGGTAAAGTCTATCGTAACAGCGATCGCAACGAATTGAGCCAAGAAATTAGGAAGGAGATGATGGAACTGTACTCAAGATTTGTTTCAGCATTCACTGGACCATTAAAGTTGATCAACTTTCAAGCAAAATATGCCTTGCATCAATGAAAAATGATGGCAAGATGGGAAGCAGCTAATCCGACTTCTATTCGTAGGAAGTATTATTTAAAATATACTCAGTGAGTCTGGCCATCTGTCGGTACCAAAATGATAATCAAAAAAAGAAAAAGAAGTCTTAAAATGAAAAGAAAAGAAAAAGAAAGAAATTAAAATGCCCGACGTTTCGTTATAGACTTAGTCATGAGCAATAAAAATACAGTAGCATGGCGCTGAAGTTCATCCGCCTCCACCCTTCGGCGAAGACTGTCATTCATTAAATTGCTGTGCAAAATTGTTCAGGAAATTTTATTGCTTCAATCATGTTTCATTGTTTCCGGCATGCATTGTCTCAATAAAATTTCCTGAACACAGAAATTTAATGAATGACAGTCTTCGCCGCAGGGTGGAGGCGGGTGAAATTCAACGCCTCAGCCCTGCTCTTGACGCTGTTATCGTAGTTTCGTTTCTATTGCTCATGACTGAGTCCTTGACGAAACGTCGGGCATTTGAATTTTGTAATACAATGTCGGTCGAGAAATTGACCTATTTTTCTTTTTTTGATCATTATTATCTAACAGGTATTCATCTGCACCAGATATATATGATGCTATGCATTCTACGTAATGGATAGAGGCTGGCAATGCGATTCTCTAGGATATAGAGAGGGAAATTATTTGATGAATCCCGAGGGCTTTAGGCCGAGGAATATATCAAATAATTTTGCGAGCTATTTCAGATAATCGTGTAGCTATCCTCTATCCGTTATACAGTGTGCCAGATTATTAGGACCATAGATATCCGCGATAGAATCCCTCTCCAGCAAGAGTTTCCCTGGGAACAAATTTTATCAAATATAGAAGGGATTCTGAAATACGATTCTACAACTCTGTAATAATCTGGTATACTTTATGAACCCAGAGGGGCAAGGGAAGGTAGAAATCTGAGGCTGCAAAGCGAACGAGTATTTGTTGATATTTTCCAATATTTATACGCGCAAATATAGTATTATGCACCCAACTGCTCCCTAGAGATTCCTAGTCTATGGCTAATTTTGCAATGATATATCAAAAACTTGTCACTGCCTACATTATCATAATACTGTGAATCCTATTCAATATATCCGGTGATAGATAGACATTTGAAAATGATCAAAATCGCTCATTTCTGTTACCGGCCACCAGATAGCCACGTCTATAGTGGAGATATGCGCCTAGACAATCAATCGATTAGTCTGCGTTTCGCTGCGACTCGCCGATTCTCAGTGCATATCTCCTACATGAGACAGCTATCTTATATATATCATGGGGCATTTCTATGCGTAGCAGTCTATCTGTAGGAGTTCATGTCCCGGTTTTGTGGATAAACAAAATTTACTAGTATATTGAATGTTAAGAATCTGGGATAGATTAATGAATAATCCCACCAAACTATGGAATGAATGTCCATATCGCCGTATAAGCGAAAATGTACCGCAATACAACTGAAACAAATGAACGTTTCAATACAGAACATATGACATAGTACAATTTTTGACGTTTAAGAATCAGATTGTGAGTGCAGACTTTTTACTCTTGGATTATCGAAGAATGACAGTTCTCTTTCGAATTTTTCCGAATTTTATTAGTAACTTCAATTACCTGTACATCGCTTAGCTCCAGAAGTCTTAGAAGTATCGAGTCCCAACATGTTCAACCATTTTGAGAAAAACCTTGTCACAATTTCGAAACTTTCAATAGTGGCTATAAGCTCTGAGGTTTTGATCGAGTTTTGTGTCTTTGCCTCATCAGATAGCTTTCTTCACATGTTTTTACTTTCAAAGGGATATATTTTAGGATTCTGTCAGTGTCTATTTCTTGCGATTTAAATCATTGTGAATTTTCAATGCAATGCATCCACTATCTATCTAATAATATTGAGAGCCAATTAATTAGGCATACTTGATTTCCATGAAATGCGAATGAGCAAATACCTTCATACCAGTCCGGAATTTGAATGCATTTTCGTCAATTTACAGAATGGAAGGGAAATCGCATAATCCTTTCTGTCATAAAACGCTGACAGTCAACAATTTTTTTCAAATTTTTAAATTTTCGAATTTTCAGATGATATTTTTGATGATTTCTTTTTTTCCGTTCTACAATTAATTGCAATTAATTAATTAAGGTCGTCCTGCCCGACAATGGTCATCATCTCACTGGAGTGCGCGTTGATTTCTCGTCCGAGTTTCAATATTCGCTATCAAAGTCGTTAATCTTGATTCCATCGCGCCTATTTTCTCATCACTTGGACTCCCACGAAACCACAGGGACCGTGTCCGTCTTGTCTGCCTCCACCCTACACCGTTGTCAAGCCTGCGCACGAGTATTGAAGCTGAAAAACGGTTTGGCAGGTGCGACAGGCCTTTGAGTTGATTCCTTGCATGACATGTCAGACTAATTTCTGACAAACGTTAAGTGGAGGTTGTCGCCGAAGTATGAGGACAGAGCTCAGTGTGTGAGAGCGGTTAGGTATCGAATCTGAGATAAATGATAACTTAGCGTGCAAACTACGCTTCGTCAATTAGGAGATGTAATTGGGAAAATGGTGATGAATGTGAAAAAATGCCATCCTTTGCTATAAAATATATAAAGCTGCGTGCACCGGAAACAGACCGGAATAAATGAGGTTGAGTTTTCGCTTGTTCAACGGGCGAACACGATTCGGTGTGACTGAGGGGAACTGCCGGGGCACTGGTCGTGTTGGATATCTATGCATGATTGGAACCTGTTTCCCAATACCGGACTTGAAATAGATTACTCATCTCTCTTCCCCGAGTTTCTCTCCTCTTATGGGAGGTGAGACATATGAACAAAGCTGCAGAGAAATAGTATGAATGACGATATTACTCACAAAGATAAAATAGTAGTGTTCTATTGAATTCTTCAAGGCAAGTGCTTAAAGAAATTGATCTGCTATAGGTTATGTATATTATGCATAGGGCTTAGTTGCCTCAAAGGCTTTCCGACCACTCAAGATTGCAAGCTTCTCTCCAGTCACATCTTTGGAAGTCCTTTCCTTTTCAAGTATCAACGATAAAGTTTAAGATGTCATTCTGATCAATATTTGCACGCGAGTTTTTACAAATTAGATGCATTAGAGTGGACTTAATTAGCGTTTGAATAACTGACTCCCATGAAAAAGGAGCTGCGCTCATGTGCAAGTATTTTCATCGAAGTAGAGCTATAGAGGTCGAATAATTAGATATCTATGGTATCTTTCTCTGGAGGTGACATGAAATAACTACAAAATGAATTTATACAGGCAACAAGATTTATTCTACGCATTGTCATCTGTGAATGTGTCATTCATGTTGTATGTTTTGCTTGCAAATCTGTTTGCAGACTCAAAAAAGGGAAAACTTTCAACATCTTTATTAGTTATTCCTTGGTTATAGCTTGGTTGTATGGCGTCTAATCTTGGTTGGGAAGGAACTGGTAAAAGAAATACGCTCATTTGTTAAAAAGCCGGCTTTGGACACTATTTCGTGAAATTTAAGGATTGTGAAGGTCAAGTTCAACATTAATTTACAAAGATATGCCGATTTATGCTGTTCGGCAGTCAGCCTTTTGATATTGATATAAACACTGAAATTCGGCAAAATGTTCGTCCTCGGCACGGTTACAAACAACATTGTGTTTATCATGCATTCTACTATCCTATTTCAAAATTTTTATTGATGAATCTGCCAACTCTGTTGAAGAGGCATGAAATCCATCGGAATAATTCTGAAATATGTAAATAGGATAATTAAATATTGAGCTGCCATCCTGCTAAGTTTGGGAATGGGATGAATAGCTGCCACTTCATCACTTCTCAAATCTCTCAGGCAGGCAGGTTTTACTCGCACATTCTCAACAACATCGAAACATCACCATTTAAGTTGCAGTAACCATGCCAGTCAATTTGAGAGTTGCATTAACAATTAGTGGAAATTCGCGTTAAATGAGGAATCGGCACTTATGCACTATCATGGTAAAAAAACTTTCTGTGGTGCTTTCAAGCGTCATGGCTATATATATTTCAGCGAATTATACGCATTCAGGCGATTTATCACAGCGTAGTGTTTGATCGGTAGTTGTTTTTAAGCCATTTTTTTTAAAATGAATGATTTATTTATTTTTAAAAATTTTTTTTTTAATGATTATTTTATTTTTTTTAGTGAAATATGCGTTTAGTTACACCGCATGTAGGCCGCATGACCGCATCCGCATCGATGTATTCCAAAAAGCAAGAGACCGAAGACACAAAGCTTCTTGTATATCAAACGTTATGTAGGGCCTATGGGGCAAGTCTTGATTTTAGCTTTATATACTCGAATTACAAATATGCCTACAATATGCAGTCGGTTAGGTCAACAGTATCTAAAGTGCGAAAAAGGCTAAAAATATTTAGATTTCAGTCAAGACTTCAAAAACATCAAGACAGTGTTATTAATGAGTTGCTTGACAATTTGTATGATAGACAGACTGACAGACAATATCCTGTTGCCTTTCGCTGCATGAATCAACCAGTGCGGAAGGACATGCGTAGAACAAACGAAAGAGGGTAAATTTGCTTCAATACAAAAAGCGAAGAATCTATGATTAGAAACAAAAATTTTTATGATATCCTTTTTCGAAAATGAGATGATATAAAATGATATCATATTATCATTACCGATCGTTGGTTTAGAGTGATATTCAATATAATTTCACTATAGTATAATTCAATATACAAATTTCACTAACTTGCTAATTGTGTATCTGCTTTATCTTCATGGATTTTACTCTACTTAGTTGTCTAGCACATGATAAGTGACCTCATGCAACCCGCTTTTGAATACGACCAATTGTCATACAGAAGAAGTACTAGAATTTTTAAAAACACAGTCCTATTCCATGGGATCTCTTAATGAAGAACAACTGAACAATGATTATCAAACATTTTGATGACTTCTCATGTATTGCAAGAAGTTTGACACGAAGTCGGAATACGAGACAATGAAACTTCGCGATGATGCTTCGATTTTTTTCTATAAACTTTGACCTCTTCCTCAAGAATCCCTTAAGATGCTGTTCAAATTTGTGCACTTTCTCAGTACGTCGGTCAATTAGTCGGGAAAGTATTTGGACCTACTTTTCAGCAGATTTCCAACTCCTCCGCCCATTTGGCTGCTGTGTGAGTGGATGGTGGTTCACGTATGTGGTCTAGTCCTTCTAATTTTCAGATGAGGTTGAGAGAGATTTCATTGAGACACATCGTGAAAAATTGATCGTCATGTTACATCACCATATTTTCCTGCAATATAACATGTGGAAGTTTCATAAAGTTTTCTTCAATATTTATCAAAATTCTGGTTATCATTTTCTAAAACGTGATAATTTTTGGTGGAAACAGGAGCCGCATTCGTTCCACTTTGAGTCAATTTTTTAAGAAATGAATCTGCCTTCGACTCTTTCAACTGAGTTTCTATAAAAATGAAAGGATACGTCATAACCATCAAATTTGAAAATACTTAATTAATTCCTTAATGAAGCTGAGAAAGTGAAATGGCAGTGACATGTGAAAATTTACATCGTGACGATTAGTTGTTAACAAACAATCACACATTCAGAACAATATCGCTGATTTCCAACGCAAAGATTCCAGGCGTGTGGTACCAGGCACTTACTCGTTTTCTCGAATATGCCCTGCCCTCGACTAGAATCAGTACCTGTAATGATAAATCCCTTTGATATTTAGCTAATCTGATATTGGTTATCGATTTTTTTATTTTCCATAATCCACCCAAGGCTCTTAGCAGCAACATTAAATTAGGGGTGAAACAGCCTTCTTACACTGTCAGTAAGCAAGGACTAGTAACATCCAGTGGCAGTGGTGGTGCCTCCCAAAGCGGACGGACTTGAACCATGGACTTTGTGCACCATCACACCAATGTGCGGCCCCTAACTAACTCAGCTATCTTACCACTGATAAGATACCACTAGTCTGTAACACTTCAATGAAACACCAACGGCACACCTGTTTTACGTACGACCTTAATTAATTTCTGGCATCTGAATATTTGAAGCTATCACGAGACTATGAATGTTAATGAAACATCATCAAAGATATCAAATCAAACAAACTTTTTCTTCTCAATGTCATTCAAGACAGCAGCGTTAACTAATAGATTGACAGATTCATCAATAAGTTGAAAATCCAATTCGGATATATTAGAAGCACAGTGGAAAAGATGCTTGAATTTTCAGCGTGTCTTCAACTTCTCATTATTGGCATTCATTGTTTAAGGCCTCAGCCACACTGAAAACAAAGCAAACACGAGCGTACCGAGCAAACGCGAGCAAACGTATCACCGCCAGCTATCAATCGCTCTGGTTTTCTTTGCTCGCAGTGTGGCAGTCTACAGCTGCTGCAATGATGACTTTAAATTTGCTGCAAAACGTTTTGCTCGGAAACGCTTGGAAAAGCTCGCACTGTGGCTGAGGCCTAAGACTTTCCATTTTGAAATGTCCCAACAACACTGAAAAAGAAGTTGGGGCATTGCCTCACTGAAATCATAGTAATCTTATAACAGAGTAATCAAGAAGCAGCTTTGATGTGCTATCTATGGTTGCTGCAATGATGGATAGCTTTGAATTGGTCAGCAGACCGCTGACTTTCATGATTTTGTCATGAACTTTGTCATTTCTTGGTCATATCTATGACTGACTGAAAGTTGATGCTTGGATATTTACTCCACTGATTCAACTATGTATCTATGATCTTTTTGATAATTATCTATGATTGACTCATAGTCTGAAGATGTATGTATGTTTATGTGTCTCCATGGACTTTTTTCCTCAAAGACCTCATCTTGTCTCCCGCTTTCCCAATTTCTCAATTTTCAGCTAAATCTCACTGTATCTGAAATATGAAAGAAAATATCCGTATTTTCCATCGACCGTTTTATTTACAGTAAAGATATAAAGAAAAATTAATTAAATACCAGAACCCAGTTTTCGGCGCAGCCATCAGCAGGGGTCTCAAAGTACTTGACATCCCTGCTGAAGGCTACGCCGAAAATTTGGGTTCTGATGTTTAATTAATTTTTTTAAATCTTTATTTTAAATAAAACGGTCGAAGGAAAATACGGATATTTTCTTTCATAGTGCTATCCCGACCGATGGCTTCGAAGGAGATTATGCATCTGAAATAGTTGATGACTTTCTCATTTATCCAGAGGAGAGTTCATCCGCGACAAATTTCAGGTGTGACAATACTTTGATCTTCAACCAGTGAAGTAATCCTCAGCATATCCACTTGTTGGAGAATCTGTCCACACCTGGAGACGTTGGTTAATCCTGTGACCAAATTCTCACTAAAGGCTAACAGATGCAACCCTTTCAAGTGAAACTAGTCATTCCACACGAGTGGAACAAAGTTGCAAAGATTGAATTGGGTGTCAACCGGTCCCTGACTCATCAGCCGACAATAGAATTAATCCTTTATAATTTACAGTAATCCGCAAAACAAAGAAATGCTGCTGCGTAAAAAGTTGTCAATGAGAAATCTACAGTTGTTGGGAGTCAATGATAAAGTTATTTCTGGACGCATTTATCAACAGAGAAAAAACTACGACTTTCTATCCGCTCATTTAGTTGACAGACAAGTTGGTCAGGTGATATTGGACTCATTGAAAATGCTTCGTGTTAAATGTCCAAAGTTTGCGACAGCTGAGATCCTTTCTTAATCGCGTCTTTCTTTAGCACTGAAGACCTAACCATGCACATTATTAAAAATGCTGAATTACTGCAAAATTGGAAGTGCTTGTTTTATATCTGGTCGGACTTTCTTCAAGATTTTATTAATTTAACGACTCCAAATTCTTGATATGTGGAAAAAACTAATTTTCTTCGATTGTTCTTTCATTATTCAAAAAAAATAGAAAAGTCACTCACAATATATCAATGTTAATACGATGTCTACACGACATTGAAAATGTAGAACGAGCGAAGCGAGTAGATTGCAGATCCATCCATAGGCCATAGACTTCTAAATTTCTCTGGACAGATAGGTTGAAATTGGCCTCATACATGTTCAGGCCAGAATGAATGGTTATGCGTTGAATACATGTGCTAGAGACCTCCGCGTTATAGTCAATTTTTGCGATTTTTCTTCTAATAAGTTGCACATGTTGTTGAAATATTTCATTGAAATTTCGGAAAATCTGATTCATGTACGCGCGAACCAGCGTTTTTTTTTAAAGTAATCGAAATATGTGATATTTATTATCGATAGTTTTTTAAAGAAAGATACTATTTTCTTAGACAATTTATTCAGTTTGAGTTATGACTAACCGGAAAAATGGTTTTTCTTCGCTATTCTCACAAATAAAAGTTTTTTACAAAAAATAAAAAAACTCACAGTTTGATGATATACAACCACCCCTCCCCAGAATGTATGTATGAAGCAAGCACTACAGATACGTTTGGTGAACTTTTTTCTTGTCACTTCTCGTAAAGTGACGCAGCAGATAAAATATCCAGCTTAAACCTTCAGTAGCTGCTCAGGTTGTAATGCTTTATGTGTCCATTTCCATTGCCAGGCAATATACTTGAAAACGTGGCCATACGACCGGATCGCAGTGTTTGTTTGTTGGAGAGAAGCATCTAGAAAGATAAAAGAATTTCGATGGCACTTTACTTAGATCGTTGTTTCTCTTCTTTTTCAATTTTTTTCTTGCCATGCCATGATTGATCATGTCCGGTAGCATTTGTCAGTTTATGGATTCAAAGTTACAAAGTAACACACACAACTACACACAAGAAGACAAGAGAATTGGAATTGGATACTAATACTTAAAATCAAATCAATACAAATTCAAAATTCAATGTTATGCATTTATGCAACAGATTTTGTGTTACACCCGTCATTGATCATTGGATTTCGGTTCACAGCACAACAATGGTTTGCTTTGCATGTGCATTTTTGCATCAAACAACTGGTTAGCCTGAACATGTAAAAAAATGATCAAATTTTTTCTCACATATATCCAGAGAAAAAATTTAGAAGTCTATGCATAGGCCATAGATTTACAGAGATATGTAACTAAGATATCCATGAAATGAATATTTTTGGCATAGAAGTGTAACTCATCAGCGAGATTTGGTTGAAAGTGATGTTAAAAGGGTAATGTCAAATATCTAATGTCAAATGCTTTCCATAGAAATTAATAATACCATAGAAATGATGCTATGATGTCTTCAATTCATTCACAGCTAAAATCTATGTCAATGAAATAACATAGAAAATGTTAATTTTTTTGCTGCGTTGACTAGATATAGACATATTCAACAATATAGCAATGGTAATACGATGTCTATACGACATTGAAAATAGACGAGTATTAACATTGCTATTGCTGAATATAGAAATCGCGATGAACTATAGAACTGATTTTCAAAACAAAAATGCCTCTGTCGGCCGATCAGAGATCGTACAATCGGTCAGAACTTTTCCTTGACGGCTTTCTTTTTTGCTTTACTTCTTTCATTTCACGAATTTTCATAGCTTTTTGTCACCTTTTAGAATATTGCTTGTTACCTTTGATGCATGTTGTTCTGTTTTGAATAAAATGTCTTCAAAACAAATCATATCAGTGAATCAAGCCATAGATTTACACAGATATGTAGTCAAGATATCCATGAAATGAATATCTTTGGCATAGAAGTATTGCTTATCGACAATATTTATTTGAAGGTGATGTCAAAAAGTTAATGTTAAATATTTAATGTTAAACGATTTCAATTCATTCAATGCCATAGAAGTGGATAGAAGTGGACTTTCTATGGTATTGTTAATTTCTATGTTCAATGCTAAAATCTATGTCAACAAATTAACATAGAAAATTTTAAAATTTCAATTACATTGAATATAGACATTGATATTACATTGATACATTGATTACATTGATATAGACATATTCAACAATATTAAATGTGAATTATGAATTGCTACATAATTAACAAAATGATACAATGTATAAAATCGCATGTTATTGCATCAAACTTTTGAACGTGAACTCGGCCGACTTTAACACAATATCATCGAGGTTGAGGGTGGGCATGTTTGAATTTTATGCGCGTATTTCTTGCACTAGAACCTCATTGTATCAAATCGCTTACAACTGATTATCAAAGCATTTATACATAAAAATTACTGCCAAAATTGATTATTCTGACTATTAATTGAAATCCTTCCTTCAAAATGAATGCGGAATCTTTTGTACTCCTATTCCAATGATCTGCTAGTCAATAATTTTCACAAACTTTTCATCTGAATGCTGTAGAACATGCACTGGTAGATAATAGCCCAAGCAACGCAGGAAATGCAACAAATAAAATGACCATAGAACCTGGAAACTATATCTGAAGCCCATCAAAATACGAATTATACGAATATCTAAGCCGCAGACACGTTAAAGCATCAAAGGCAGCTTGCGACATACATGTATTTAGGAGTTCGTGCTCATCATGTTCAAGTTCATGAAATGTTACATTGAAGAATTATGGCGCTGTTAGGAATACTACAACTGTAGATTGAATTAATAATAATATACCATATTTCGAAATGACAGACGCATAACAATTACAAATATTCAAAGGAAAATATAAGAGGTCAATAAGAAGTAATGTCACTATGAATTATTCGATGGATGAAGTTCTTTCCGTTGGTCGCATTGATGGTCGTTCTGCGCAGTCGATGCAGCCTAGCCCACTAATTGAGCGAATTAGTGTCAGCGAAATCAACTATCATTACAGCAAGATCAACAGAATTCCGAAACTGCATTGCTTGCGACTTGATATCTGCTCCAAACCATAGATATCAGCATCAAAGTTACTGCTTGCTTACTATGTATACCGCTCTACAGTGTCTCATTGCACTGTGCGCTGAGGCATTTCAAAACGAGTTGTAAGCAACGAGTGATGTCATTTTCAAATTTTCCGTACCTATTCAGAGGCAACTTATATTTCAGATCCAAGTTTTTTATAATGACTGTATGGGCAAAAGTTTCCCTATACTGCACACCTCGGCAATGGCGCTGTTACTCGGTCGCTGAGTACCGTGCTCCTATCTGGTCACAAAGCATACATACATCGCATAGATACATCTCTAAACGAAACCATGAGACTCATCTCATGGATCCATTCACTCCACTCCAAGTAATTTACTGCCATTTGTCAGTGGCACCGAACCGCCTGACATCCGACGAGAAAAAACTACCCTACAGCTCAAGATTGAAGGCGACAAAACATCCAGAACATGCTGCATCATCTGACCGTCTACACAAGTGTCAGCCGCGACGATTACCGACAAGACAGACCCTATCTATGAGAATGCAGCAACTGAAAGACAGCTGGTAGACGGAGTCCAACAGTGTAGGCAAAGGAAACTTGGCACGATCGGTGGGTACATCAGGACTGTCAACCAAAGCAGTATGCTGCAGATTCAACGAACAAGTCACCTGGAAGTGACTTACCGAGACAACAATAGATCATGCTGAATCGCCTACGTATGGACACCGCAGATACAAGTCTTTTATGTCTAAGATTGGGCTGCGTGGAGACGGACTTCGACCTCAGAGGCAACGTGACCGAGATGGTCCTAACTTTTAGAGACTGGCTCAGGGGAAATAGTTTCGACATCTGTTTTCTTTTCAGAAATCATTTACATGATCGTCGTCTAAGGGGACAGTCACCGAAATCTAAAAGGAAATTTGATTATTTGAAGTTACGTTGATGAAACTTTCCCGTAGATATTACACTGCAATCAGAAGTGCGGAACTGAATGAAAATGTCTAGGTGCCCTTCAGTTACCCTAAACAGTCTCCGCTCCGGTCCTCTCTTCACCCGCTGAAATGTTTAGGTTTTTTGCTGATGGTCAGATTTGAACACCCCAGTTCCGGATCACAAAAGCATGTCAATAACCACGAAGCCATAGAATCACTAACTGATGACCATTAGCGATAATAAGTGCTCATTAGTTGACTTCAGGAAGCATAACTGAGTCATATTTGTTTGTATTTGGTTCGTGTATCATCCAACATGCTTTCAGCGAGATCGATTATCGACCCGTCATCCTTCACTAATCATAAGAAATGGAAGACAGCTTTAATAGAAATAACTGCAAAAGACAATCTTACGCGAAATCTTGGTAATAAGGAATCACCGTTTAACTTTTGATGAGTTAAGTTAAGCATAGCCTCATTATACATCGATTGACGTCTTGAGAATGGCACTCGTGAAAGCTTTGTCGTTTGTAGATCAACTTGCGGTGTACAATTACTTTGTAATTACCAGAACTTCTTAGTGCGGATATATCTCTAAATCGTAATATCCAGCATTTACAACAAGGAGATTAAGTACCTCTCCTCTTAAGAAACAAGGTTCACGGAAGAGTAGTTATACGAAACACCAAAGCTTTCATGTCGCGTTCGTTTCAATTCGGAACGAAATGAGGAAACTAGTCCTCCTAATAATGCTATAGAATCATAAAAAACAAAGCTCCATAAGCGACGAAAATACACCTACTTCGACCAAACATCACTTTCAACTTGATTCCAAGTTTGAGGCAACTCGCATTGATGTCTTTATTGATCGACAAGTCTTGCTTTCTCTTTTTACCTGTAACTTCATCGCTGTGAGCACTACGAGTAGGAGAGGCATAAGAGTATCCATCTTATAACTAGCCTTTCACGAGGATGAAGGAAAACGAAATGAAATCGGTTGACGTACATTATTTAACATTGTCTGTCATTGTTCAATGTTTCAACATTTTTCTAAAGGAATCGATAGTGAGCAGAGGTGTTGTCAAATAGTTTTGGATGCCAATTATGGAACATTGAAAATGTGTCACAAAATGGTTGGGTTGATTCATGGATGGAGTCTTTCAGACGGGACCGGTACGCGAGTCGTCAACCGGCAGATAGGTGTCAGGTCAGTCGCAACATGAAAAAAATTTGATTTTTTTGACTTGATCTGCACGATTTTTAACGATAGGTTAGAGTTTAATCATCTGAGAAACAATTAATAGATTTTAAGTCAAGTAACGTGGCAATTGATAAATTTATCAAATCTCAACAGATGTAACCACCACGAGACATGTTTCGGCCTGTTGGGCCTCATCAGTCGTGGGTAGGTTTGAACCAGCGCCTTTGAAGCGCCTCAATCTCGGATGCAGTAAGTAATTGCAGAATACAGTCCGCCTTCCACGTGCCTGCATTAAAGCAGTGCCTTCCTGGCTAATTCGCAATCTCAATAGATGGTCCGGTGGCCTTGTAGTTAGAGGGTATGCTTGCACGTCCTCTAGCTCCAACGTCGATGGTTCAAACCTGCCCGCGACTGATGAGGCCCAACAGGCCGAAACATGTCTCGTGGTGGTTACATCTGCTGAGATTTGACAAATTAGTAGATTGCTGTGGTCTCTGTGGCTCAGTGGTTAAGTGCTTGGAAATGTGATCCTTTGGCCGTGAGGTCGAGTCTTGAGGGTGTAACTAGAAATCGACAGGAATGGCATCCGGAAAGACAAAAGCAATTATCCTCCTTGGTTTGGTTTATGACAATAGTAGCCACTTCCAGGCGAAGACTGCCTCGAGGAATTGGTTCAATGCCGCTGGTTTTCACGTTATCTTAATGCGCCTTGAAGACAAAGCAAATCAGGAGGATTCGAAGTTGTCCAAAAATGAGAAAAACGATTATCACTGTCTTCCTCTCAATCAAGGTTTATGGGTCCAAAAGAATCTAAAGTTGAAATAAGAAACGGCCAGGGCCTTCTAGCGGTCGATGTACGATAGAAGGTTGTGTCCATTTTCAATTTCAAATTCTGCTTCTTTTGGACCCATAAAATTTTATCGGTAGAGATGTCATCTTTTGTTCCTTTCGTGGCCTACCTCATTTGCCGCCTGTTCAATTATGTAAACCACCAGCGTGCGTAAATATATGCTTGTTGCGGACACAATCATGAATCGTGTACCTCGCTAGCCTTGATGGCAGTTGTGTGGCGTAAGAATTTCGATGAATGAATTCTATTCCCAGCTGGTGAACGATATTTCGCGGATCTAGTAAAAGCTGGAGGCATTGAATTGCTTTATTGATTCTCTGAGAAGCTCGAAACGGCTACTATTAAATAGCCAGGTGATCAACGTTCTCTAAGTTCTGATCCCAATAGAACATAGAATACTTTCCTGGCCAGATTGCGGGACTCATAAATAAAGCTCATGTATTACCTTCTGTCGCTAGAAATATTTGGCAGATTTCCAAAATTCTGATTTGTATCTGTCTGTTGGTAGAAAAATGGAATAATTGTCGGTTAATGAAGGTCTCACTACACCCGGCCATCCGTAACCGCTTGTGAATTAGTCATCTCACAGAGAAGGACAGTGATGGACATTTGTCGATGACGGAATTCCGGAACATTCATGGGAAGGACGGACAATGCAGTGGACAGATGCGGGTTTGTGTCTGCTGAGTGAGCTCGCCCGCACCTCCAACAGACCTTTCAGCCAGGGAGACAATCGCAACGGCGCAATAGAAATAAAATGGACAAAAAATGCACTGAAATTAACTTTTATCAAGTTTCAATCACTTCTTTCATGTTTCCAATTAATTTAGTTTATACTCTGTCTGTGCGACATTGAAAAAGTAGAAGTACAGCTCGCTGCGATAACGTATTCATTAGGAAAAGGAGGATTGAACACTACTTAATAGACAATGAATGATTTTGAGGACACTATACAACTTATTAACCGAAAACCGTTAGTTAGGTGAATTAGTTTTAAACCACGACTGATGACAAATGACCCTCATTGTGCAATAAATATTATCGAAGAATTTATCGCTACATGGCTGTTAAAATTTTTTATTGCAGTGTTATTGTATGCAATGTATTCATTGTATGCAGACGCTTATTTCAGGACATAGAAATAGAACAATTGATAATCACAATGGTTAAGCATAGAGTTATTCTGAAGCACTTGTTAAATATTTTGTTAAATAAATGCTATGATTATTGCAATGTATTTTTCATTTCAAGAACTCTATTATGGAGCGATTGGTAAGTCAGTGCATTGTTATTTCAATTTATTATATTTATGCAGAAATTGGAACTAATATGCTTCCAGTATTCAAAAATACTCAAGTGGAATCCCTCATCACTAACCTTGTTCCAACACCTCATATGACAAGCAGTCACGATGTAGTCTATGAATTTCAATGTGATTTGTACGATGCAAATTATATAGGCTACACATCGAGGCATTTATTCGAAAGGGTTGAGGAGCACCGGCAGTCATCGTCATCTATTGGGAAGCATCAACAACAACATCACAGAGATAATAACATTAATCTGTCACAATTTGAGATCTTAAAGCGATGCTGCAGCAAATATGATCTCTTGCTGCACGAAATGCTGCAAATTAAGCTTAAAAAGCCTTCACTCGATGGACAGAGTGACTCACTGAGACCGAGACTTCTTGAGTAATTGTTATTTTAAACCATAGAAATCGAATAATTATCAATGGTTTACGCTATAAGGACGCTAACCTAACATTTTATCGGCGGTTCTGCTGACAAAATGAATATGTGGTCAATTTTTTTAAAAATGGTTGATTAAAGTGTCAAAGTATGACATAGTGCTGAAACCGTGCAATTCGTCTCCGCCGCGCTGTCAAGCAAGTATAAAGATTGCATTCACAACATAGAGCATAGCAGATTGCTAACCCTAGACATCAAATCAAGATGGATGCTTCAAACAGGATTGCATCAACATCATTCATCTCTCTCTGCCTTTCTTACCATTGTTTATCATAGCCACACAGTGTCCGACAATGCTTCTATTACATTATATTTCCTAACCTTTATCCCAACGTCTCTGAATAGTAGTTGCGGGCGGAGAATTCACCCCAAGTTGGTTCAATGAAGTTAAAGTACGACCCGAGGGTCTCATTCCATCCTTCTCGAATCGGCGTGTACACATTCCGATGTTGCAATGTCCGCACCATTCTCGCAGCCGCTAAATCAAAGCACTCAGCTCAACTTCTTTATCCTGACCGCATTACAATGTAAGTGAAAAAGAAAACAAAGATTTGCCAATTCTATTCATTTGAATTCCCAATCGTTCCCAGCTCCCAATCAAAGACGAAATTCTAACGATGCGACAGAAAAACGGAAAGACATAAAAGAAGTATGAAAAAAGCTCAGCACTGCCGCTTGTGGGCTTTCTCTGCGCAGGAGCGTGTGTTGACAATTCGCATAGTCTTCGCAACCATCTGGGGATTCTCATTCTCCATTGCTAAGATAATTTCATCATTTCAGTTGGAACTCGGCGACTTCGCGCATCCTCCCACTTCCTCATGCTACTCCGACTTGACAACGGTAGTTTGAAGTCAGTGGAGTGTCCCTAATGGGCCGATTCAAAAGCACTTCCGATCACGTCAAAGAAACCAAACTCAGTTCAACATTCTGGCTTTACCGGAACACAGACATCCTTAAAGAACATTCACTCAACTTAGATTTCAACAGGCAAAGATGGAGAATATTCTGTCATTGTTTTGTTTCAGATGTAAAACGCGGTTTGAGAATTCATACTCATCAAACACTGAAATAATTCGTATATGTGTAGAGAGGAATGCCTACAACTATGTTCGAGAGAAACATTGAGACATTGAATTAAGAAACAATCGATTATTTGTATTTTCCACTCAACTGAGCGATGCATTCATCGCAGAAATATGTATGTATCTGCTACTTCACGGCCTTCCGTGACAAATAATCTCGACGTTTTTAGCTCGAAACTTCTATGCTTAAGACAGAGAGATATTTGTCACGAACTTTTGAAGAATCATAGAATGACAAACTTAATTCATTCTTTGGACACAGATGCCGCAATGATAGCAACATAGATAGCTGAACAAACATAAATTGTCAACAATTGATAGTTACTAATTTCCTTAGAGCAATTATCAGAAAACAAATAGAAATTCTTGTCTTTCCCATAGAATCCGTGGCATAACATCTTCGGCAGAATAGACGGTATGACGTCGACTGATTTAGGAATTATGTCCATCTAAGGATAATCTAAGGGCACCGAGGAATTCCACATTAAAACCTGATTCAGGTGGTCATTCGCATATAGCTCGAATGTTAGTCAATTCGAATGTCCATCAGGCTTTACATTACATTTCAATTGTACTGGTATTAAAGACCACGTAATATGAGAGCTGATGAACATCTGTGTTATCATTGCAATTCATGTCTTTATGTGGTGAATAGAAAATTTCAAGGAATTAATGCTATAGCTCTCAATAAATACTCCAGATGATGTAGAAATCTTAAGAAATTAAAGTTGTAATCAGAGTTCGTTCTCTGGAAAGATGCGACATGTCAGATCGCTTCTAGAGCGCAGAATGATAATCTGCGAGATCTAATGATCAAAATGCATTGTCTTGATATGTCGTCCAGTAAAAACGACAAACTGAAGAAGTATTTTTGTTATCTGGAATCTTTTGATCCACCGTTAAGTCGCTATCACATTCGAATGCATCGAATCTCCCTCCCGTATCTCCATGCGCTTCAAAACCCTCTGCGGATAGAGTCAATGGATGGCTGCATTTGATTTTTGTATTGTCATGATGAAAATTTAACCAAATATATTAAATCAAATAAACAGATGAAATCATAATGAAACGTCATCAGTTATTTGATTGAAATTGTTAATTTTCTGGACAATGAAGTGTAATACAGTCCAGTAAGTGTAGAACATGAGATGAAATGCAATTACGGTTCCTATTGAAACATTGAGAGCGCAGCGGATGTGTGAAACGGTTCAAAGTCGGTACTATCAACACAGAGAGTTCCTTAAAGAACATTCATTCAACTTAGATTTCAGCAGGCAAAGATTGAGAACGGTTGAGTTATTGCTCCTCCTGTCATACAGTCTACACAGTGACTGCCATTATAACAACTCTTCGCTATCACCCAAACGCACTATTAGCTCATTACAATCGGACAAACGGGGCATTTGTACTTCCTGTAGTTCCTATTGATCAAATCAATCAGCTACAGACATCACTTCGTCGCGTGCTACAATAAATGGTTAGCCAACGGCTCTTTGACCTTAAATACAGACAGAGAATTATTTGATAGTTTTCAGTAAAATTGGAGAAGAAAAAGATGAAATGAATAACTCCTGTCATTCGATTTCTGTTTACGGATATTTTATGGGAAATTGAAAGCAGAGAAAGCGGTGAAACTGATTCAAAGATACATAATTTGATACAATAATTAACATTACACTGATAAGTACATCATAAGAGATAAATGATGCACTCTGACGAAGGGACATGCTAGCAAATAGTCATGGACTGCGGATTATCCCGTAGAATGAAGAATATAACAAATGTACGCCGAAGTGAAAAAGGGCAGTGAATAGATACACTACGCCTCTTACAATCCTTTCTATACAAAAAGATTTTGAAGCGAAGCAAACTTGCACCTCAATTTCAGCAAAGATTTACTACAACTTTAATATAATGAAGTTTTTGATCATACAATGAGAGATAATAAGGATGTCTGTTGATAAAACAATTGATAATGCATTCACTTTTGATGATGTCGACTCACGTCCTTGCTGCTATAGCAAGGAAAACTAAATTTGGGAAACCACACACCTGACAGGGGCTGCCCACATGTATATTCCATATTGTATTTCACTCTCGATGGCTTTGGAGGTCATAAAAATGATTGAAATGAGTTTGAAATGCATTATTGCCCGGCATTGGAGGGTATATAATGCACCATTAGATGCCCGCCAATTTCACATAGAATTCTCAACGCAGCAGTTAGCCATGAACCGTCGTCCGTCACTCCAGCTTGAGAATCCATTAATGAATGAATTGGTAAACTGATATTTCAAATCATTTTTAGATAGAAATCTGAATTTCAAATCAATTCACATCTGCACACATTCATAGACTTTCAAACTTTTCATGAATCAAAATCTATTGAGAGAGCAAACTTTCATAGACTTCAATAAAAGTCAATCAAAGATTTCTTCATCTCTCCATTATCTGTGACTAACAGTGATCAATAATTGTAATATTCATAGATTTGTATCATAGAATTGTATGCTAACACAGCCTCGGCAATGTCTGATATTACTGCACTAGAAATTCATGATATAATGCTACATTGCGAGCAGGAGAAGATATGTTTTGTAGTGTGATTTGCATAAAGGACAAAGTGGAACAGGGTGGACAGAAGAGCTCATTTTATGAAAGTGTCATTGAAGAAGGATGATTTGCAGGATGGCTTTTAATTTATCATTAAATACTATGGGGACATAGAGCCACGAATGCATATCCATTTCTTTGGCGTTGCAAGCTATATCCAGATAATTCGTCAGACGCTTTCATAGCGCGTTCCATTAATGACATGCTGTACATTATCCATACAAAGTATACATTGAACAAGATTCCATCTGTTCATTCAGATATTATCACTCATCCAAATATTCGACCGCTACCATTCTGATCAGTATCGCTACATCACAACTGATGTCTTTAATGTGAACATGTGATAAACGAAACTGTAGACCAAGAAATTTCCTAGAGAACTCTGATTTTATTCATGTTGCATAATGCTGCTATATAATAAAATGATTTAACCCTGTTTTATAACAGGATTTTTGTGAATAAGCGAACTTTTTAATTGATCAACGTTCATACGTCTCATTTACATTCAGCATAGGTCTCATAACTGCTGTTTCGTTCGGTCAAGTTCCGCTATCAGTCCGTAGCCAGTCTGATCCATTTATCCCTATTTATACTCATATTTTATTACTACCATTAGCGCATACAGCATCAAGGCAAATCAAATTTACGAATTTACGGTGAGTAGAACAGGATTAGCACTTACAGGCAAGGGATAATATGCATTTATACAGGTAAAGGAATAGTCACAAAACTCGTTTCTCAGCGCAGAAAATTGTACGGACTTCAGCAATATATGGGGGGGGGAGCGAATTCCAAGCATCGATTACACGTTGGGAGAAAAAAATTCCCGAACATGAACCCTTAAAGAATATTTAAAGACCTTCAGGTCTTATCAGACCTTCAATTGTTCACATTCATTAGATTTATCACTCTCCTCAAAAGTCTAGCCGGATGTCGATCTTACGAAATCCTATTTCCAATATTAAGTTTAAGTCCAGGATTGAAGGGTGAATTCATCAACAACAGCTATCAGCAGGAAACAATAGATTGAGAGCCACTGTAGCTCAACATGTTTGAGTACAGTAATTTACCGTTTTATCTAATTATCAAGTGCTCAACATTCCGTCAGAAAAAGCTGTTGCTGATCATTTATCCTCTTCTCTCTCACTTAATTCAATTATCCAACACTTCCCGTCAGTGTGAATCTTCGGCAGGTTAATTTATGCAATAAGTTCATATCTTGAGACTGAGAATATCGTGAATTCCATGAAATTGCCTTTGAATAAGTAAGACATCCGTCCAAAAGATATCACGAAGCGAAGACGAAAGAAAGGACGGCAGGGCTCGAAGCTGTGCGAAAGGAAAATCCCGGGAAATTGTACCGTCATTTCATTAGCCAGTATACTAATTAATAAGCTCAGTATTTTTTATGGAATGTTAAGTAGCTCAGTATTGAAGTTTGCATTCTGCAGACAAGACATACGCACCACTGGACAAATACATCAAATGTCACAGACAGAAACCGAAATCCATCGAAATAGCCCTCCACAATAATGCCTCTAATTCTTGATGTACAGATCTAAATCTGCATGAAGTCTTGAATGTAGCTGGGAAATACACTCATATACCAGTTTGTGTTATACTTGTACTTGTTGTTATAGTTTTTTGTGGAATTGATCAACCTGTACAGCTTATGGACAAATTTGAAAGCATGGGCGAGTAAATCTATCAGTACATGCTACACTACACACTGACCATACCTCCACTTCTGCTGCTCCCCTTGTGCTCGCCGGTGTGTACTCAAGACATCATAGGATCAAAGTTGCATTTCATGTCAAAGCTGAAAAGTCAAAATATCAACTCGATTACAAATTTCAATGATTCTACTCATCCTTCCACCCAAGGCACAAAGTCACACAAATTAGCTAGCTACGGGTGGACAGCTTTCACACACTCGCATCTCTCAACAGAGTGGTGGTACCTCCCGAGGTGGACAGACTCGAGCCCTGGAACTTCTACACTTCCATACTAAGGCGCGGCCCCTAGCCAACTGAGCTATCCTGTCACCCTCAAATGCTGAATTGCTAATTTGTTTATGTCAGTTCATAGATTCATGATGTAATAGTGTTAGCTACAAACCACTGACATCTACAAATGCAGATTCATACTCAGACTGTCAACATCATAGAAATTAACAATACCATAGAAAGTCCTAGAATGGAAATTACATGAAAATTTTGGCACACGCCGGGGGAACTTAGTTGGGGCAAAATGCAAATTGTACGAGCTGGTTTCCAAGTTTTCTGACTGGCATTTATATTTATCAAGCCAAGTTGTGATGTGGATTGTTGCCTCTTGTCCAAAGATCATGTGAACAAAAGCAGTAATGAATTTACAGAACACTGCAGCCACAGGATGACAAAGAAGGAAATCCTTTAAAACGTTTTGTACGTTCATCATTCTGAAACATCACTCCTATAATCTATCAAGAGTATAATCAGACACTTGTGCAACTTGTAATGTTGATTTACAGAACATGCATTACTCCTGCTTGAAATCAGAGGCCAATCAACCTTCGGGTATTCATTTCACTTTAAACGTTCCCTTGTTCTTTACATTTGAAAAAATTTTCAAAATCTTTGCATACTTTCGAATATCAGCTGCCAAAATATTTCACATAAGTCATTCAATGATTAATTGAAGAGTTCCAGCGAAATTCTATTTATCTGAGAAATGATTGTAGGTAAAGAGGAAGATCAGTGTGTTTATTCCAGAAAAGCAATAGACTTCTTAACCGCTTGACCGAGAAATGATCCAATAATTAGAAATTTTATCTGTGAATTCTTCAGATGTTCTTCCAACCAGTGCAGCGACCACTTTCAATATGACTCTGTGAACCAAATTTTTATTTGTATTCCAGTGTTGAAAAATTGTATAATGGTTGTCAATGACTGGTACAAATAGACACAGTATATTAATCCATGGAATAGTAGGCTATTTCACATGATACAATACCACCATCTCACTAAAATTTTCTTCATGAGATCCTGTGATTTGATGTCAACAACTTCCACAGCCAACTTGGCAAATAGTTTGACTATGATATATGTAATGTTTTAGATCGAATCTGATCTACAAACCATAGATGTTTCCATGTGCCATCATTGTACATAGGCAAGATATCAAACTTCCATTCTAGTGTACTATTATCTACTTCTATGGTCAACATAGAAGTAGACTTTCTATGGCATTATTAATTTCTGTGGGTGCCATAGATACGTGCATGTTCCACGTCAGTCAGCACTGCAGCTACCAAGTTCCCTATGTTATTGATGGAGGATCAATGAAAGGAAGACCGGCAAGATAATTTCGTAAATGGAAGGTACAAACTCTCTCTCTCTCTCATCCGAATCTCAACAAAACATTCGTCAACTTTCCATTATCGCCCAATTTCTTTCTTGTGGCATTTCTTACACACCATTCCCTCAACTTCCCGTCCTTACATCTTCTTCTCCTTCTCCGCCTCCTTCCCGCCTCCTCTCCGGCCTTGCATCCGCTCAGAAGAGACAAAAAGACGCTCAACCGTGTCACAGTCTAAAAGGCTTCCCAACAGACTTGACTGTCCGCCTGCCTGCCTTCCATCCGCGCATTTTCAAAACTCCTCCCCCTCACATCCATCTCACTGCCTCTCGCTCTCTGTAATTCTTCTTTTTCCAGCATCTCTGCCTTCCCTTAGCTTTCTCAGTCTTGTGTGGATGAAAAAAGATTGTAGCATAGCGTATGCGAGGTGATTCGCTCCAACGAGCTGCTTTCTCATTAATACTCACTCAAAAGTCACGTTTAAGGCGAGTTGTACGGTCCCATCTTCGATATTAAATTTTTCGATAAAACTGTAGTACAGCTTTAGAGAATCTAATCTCGTCACGTACTGGCGATGCTGAAATTTAAATTGAACAAGATGAAGTCTTCTACTAAGGTTGACATGCTTTCATTGAAGCTTTAGCGCATATAGCAGAGATGTAGGACAATGGATAGATATAATGGAGAGAAAAGTGTAAAGAAACTCGTCAATATATCAGCTTGTTTCTGTTCCTTTCATTCGAGCTTCATTCGACTTACATCAATGCATAATGTTCAGTAAGTTGCAGATATCATTAACGTGCTGATTGCAAATGCAGGTAATCTCAGGACATATTAACGGCAGAGGGCTTTGTAACTTAACCTGTAAGATTTTGGATGGTTATTATCACTTTCATAGTGAATTTTTAACGTTGCTACCTCACCACTGGGGGCTTAGATGGTGCTGACACAGTCCGACTTCTCTGGAGCGTTGTTGGACTTTTAGTCCGGATACCCTTCCTGCCGACTTCCAATGACACTTTAGGGGCTCAACCTCTGCACTAAAAGATCGCTCGGGCCAAGCACTTAATCACTGTGCCACGGAGACCAGAATTATTATCAAAGTTTAAGTTATTATCACTGTCATTGTCTGAATGCAATATCTATTGACAGCGGTACTAAAGTCCCGAGAAATTCAAATTTGAAAATGTAAATTACTGCATAGCTTCCACTATAACTGAACGAGACGCCCATACCATTTGAAATTGAGTGTTTTGCACAGACAGCGAGTTCATTTGCAGGTGGAAGCACTCTAGGCTATGTGGCATTTTATTTCCTGCGCTTGGCATTAGTGCGAGAAGCTGAAATGTGATATTTGTGCATAGAGATAGTGTATGCAAGAAACACTTTTTAATGCATTGATTAAAATACAAAAACCTGCGACTTCATGCTGGAAATGAGATTAAAGCTCGCTAGCAATTGACTTGAACGTGGACTTGCATTATCATTGACAATTCATGTACATCTATGTCTGTGTTTTGGCAATGAAGCCAAATTCACATCGTTGAGGAAGATTGTGGAAGCATACCAATGACAGGATGATTTAAATATCAAAGAAGTTGTTCAATAATTTTATCCATTCATTTGCAAGATCACTATTAGAGATATTGGATTTAGAGAAGAATGGCTTTCCTTGAAACCAGACGAAAAACAAAATGTAGAAATCAAAGGACGCAGAAGTTGAGAATTTCTACAATTATTCCTTGTCCGCCTTGGATATATAGAGAATTTGCTTTCAAAATCTATGGGGAATGTCCTATGTGATTACTAGACACTGACATCTTGGGTGAATATTTTTGTCATTTTAGGTTTTCTTAGGTGAATAATTTTACAAATTTAGGTTGTTTATTTAGATGAATCAAAAATACATTAAAATATCTAGATTCATTGAGTGCAAAGGTAATTTTTTCATGAATTGTGCTTTTTTCGGATTACTAATTTGTAAACAAATACTGCGACAATAATCTACGTATAAGTTAAAAAAAAAGAATTAGAGAAAAGAAAATGACAAGTAATTCCTAACTTTAATCGCGATTCGGAACGATTTCATTTCAAACGATAACAACTGCACAGATCAAACATTAACAACTAAGTATATAAGTTCCAAAATATGTATTGACAATTCAATTGCACAATATTGTGTGTGTCAAACTGATCAAAATTACTCGCATTTCAATTGCAATATAAACTCTATAACAGACCAGAAACATGTGGCACTGCCCAAAATCACTCATCAATGTCTTCATTATTCCGATCATAAAAGTAATTCGTTACTGCGATTTTCTCAATGTCTTCCAATGTGAGTAGATGAGTTAATTAAATAGCAAGTTTTTGTCGTAATGACAATATTTAGGTGTTTTTAGTAATTTTACAAAATATCCGGAATTTAGGCAAAAAATCCATTTTAGGTGATTCAACTAAATTGTCGCCGTCTAGTGATTACGAAAAATATTTCTATGAAACTTTATCCTTTCCTCCCAAAAGGGCAAGATAATAGGTATTCTGTTAAGGCAGAAGGACAAAAAATGTAGAAATCTGAGGCCACGAAGCGGACATGGATTTCTGCAATTTTCTTGCCCGCTGAATTCATAGAATAGCTCATCCTTTAAATCTGTGCCAATAAACCGTGTGATTATACGAATGTTTCTATGAAAGTTTATCTTGCCCTCCCAAGACAAAAAATATCACCCTGTGACATTTTTCATATCATGGCAGACTACCTTCACAGATTTAAAAGATAATCTGATATGTGCTAATTATTCCCAGCTACTTATTCCTAGGCATAGAAATTAATAATACCATAGAAAGTCCTAGAATGGAAATTGCATACAAATTATGGCACACGCCGGGGAACTTAGTTGGGGCAAAATGCAAATTGTACGAGCTGGTTTCTATGTTTTCTGGTTGGCATTTATATTTATCAAGCCAATTTGTGATGTGGATTGTTGCCCCTTGTCCAAAGATCATGTACACAAAAGCAGTAATGAATTTACAGAACACTGCAACCACAGGATGACAAAGAAGGAAATCCTTTAAAACATTCTGTACGTTCATCATTTTGAAATATCGCTTCTATAATCTATCAAGAGTATAATCAGACACATGTGCAACTTGCAATGTCGATTTACAGAGCATGCATTACTCCAGCTTGAAATCAGAGGCCAAGAAATCTCAGAGCATTCATTTTACTTAAAAGGGTTTCCCTGTTCAATATATTTGAACAATTTTCAAAACCTTTGCATGCTTTTGAATATCAGCTTCCAAAATATCATCACACTATATCACATAAGTCATTTAATGATTAATTGAAAGGATTCAGCGATATTTCATTTATCTGAGAAATGACTGTCGGTAAAGAAGCTTTCAATGTGTTTATTCCAGAAAGCTCCAGGTTTCTTAACCGCTTGAAGGAGAAATTATCAAATAATTAGACTTTCTATCTGTGAATTCTTGAGATGTTCTTACAAACAGCACACCGACCACTTTCAATTATGACTGTGTGAACCAAATTTTAATTCGCATTCCAGTATTGAAAAATTGGAAAATAGTTGTCAGTGACTGCTACAAATAGACACACTATATTAATCCATGGAATAGTAGGCAGGCTATTTCACATGAAACAATGCCACCATCTCACTTTAAATTCTCTTCATGAAAATCCTATAATTTACTGTCAACAACTTCCACAACCAACTTGGCAAATAGAATAGTTTGACTATGATACGATGTTTTAGATCGAAGCAGATCTACAAACCATAGATGTTTCCATGTGCCATCATTACACATAGGCAAGATATCAAACTTCCATTCAAGTGCACTATTATCCACTTCTATGTTCCTAGGTGATATGAACTAATCAGAATTATAGATATATACACTAGCAAAATGATTGTAGTGACATTACAGTTGATATTTTGATTATCATTGTTTTCCAGTCAAGTGGATGTATGAATGATCCAACTTCTAGGTAAGCAATAGAAAGAAAGTACTCAAGATTATAACATAGACTATGTCCTTCTTTCAAATGCCTGAGGTACATTTCAGCCAATAGCGACTCTATTCTTTTTTGTTTTTGATAGATTTTTGATAGATGCTAATTCTTCTCTACTATAAATTTAATTTTTGAGGCTGTGCAATTTAAATGTACAGGACCGGGCTTGGTCGGGTTTGAGCGTCCATAATTTAGCGATCGAAACGCGATCGTCCTGATCAAGTTCAGTTGATGACCTCATCAAAAATAGTCAAATAATTTGTATGCACATTTTGTAGAATTCTATGTCACGTTTTAGCTTAAGGAACTAATATTAATTCTCTTACACACCTGGTATCCCGCTGTGTTAGCTAGATCTGGTATTTTGATTGGAAACAGACCTGTCATCCTATCATCTGAATGGGCAGACTGTTAAATAGAATAGTTTCAATATATAAGTGATAAGCATAATTTTGAACAGAACGACTTACTCACCAATTCATTATACATGAAGAGAGGAGAGCCGTTATTTGTCCTTCTAGTAAATATTTTTAATTTTTTTGACATTTTAGGATATAAAAAATTTTCTTTTAAATCATAATTTGCACCTACTAAAAATTAACTAGTCATTAGGTTGTATTTGTTTTTTTTAAATTTTGTTACCTTGACGCACTTTGCTACGGCGTATAGACATCTTTTTACATATACAGTATACATTTTTCTCAGATCATGCATTAAAAATGTCGTTTATCGGAAACACATTGAGAGCATAGACAGGTTGTCAAAATATTGATGAACCACGCTATGATACCCCACTAATTGAAAAATGATGGTTTAACGCCACTACTTCCCAATCCTGTGGGGCTTAGACGGTGCTCACACAGTCAGACTTTTCTGGAGCGTTGTAATCTTTTAGTCCGGCTGCCCTTCCCAAAGACTTCCAATGACACTATCGGGACTCGACCTCTGGACCGAAAAATCGCTAGGCCAAGCACTTAACCACTGTGCCACGGAGACCACTAATATCCCACTAATTACGGGAGACAAATACTAAGAACCGACGAGTATTTTGTATTACGGCAATTTGTCATCACAGATTTAGAGGACACTAATATCAACTTCAGCGGTATACTTGTAGTTATACAGTTCAGACATCCCAAATTATATCACATATTTGAATTGAGGAGGGATGGAGTAGCTGTATAACTATTATCGCAATGGTCGAATATTTAGGTAGTGCTTGTAATGACATCACTTTATGTTGCTCTCACAGAAGTTGATCGATATCCATTCTCAACATAATCAATTTGATGATCGATAACTTACTAATGATATCTCCATTAATTAGATGACTCCTCTACGAAAAGTGGACAAAGGACGCAAAAGGAAAAAGTGAACGGCGTAAGTGAGCTAAATGCCAACAACAAGACCTCTATGACAGTTCTATACTTCGGGGCTTTGGCGTTCCATATTGCTTCAAAGACATCTTGTACACTGTTCTACATATCAAAATATGGCGCTTTTCAACAAGCGTTTGATAAGTGTCTTCTGAGTGAATCGACAGCAATTTCATTTTCACTGGGTTAGACTTGTTGATTTGTGAAGTTGAATTGGTTTAGCTGGAAGCATAGGAAGGATATCTCCATTATTTAAGGGCTGCGCTTCGGTAGGGAAGTTCAGAAGCTGCAGGGTTCGAGTCTGTCCGCTTAGGAAAGTAATACTGCTCTCAGCGGCGGTCAATAATGGCTCTTAGCGGAGACTGCAATTAAGTTTGGCCTTTGCTTCCTCAGGTTTGGAGAGACCTTCCATTACGATCATTCGATATAGTCGGCCTGTCCCCGCCATGTGGTACAGAATGGAGGTTAGGGGCCGAACTCTTGCTTTATGCAGCCACATGGTTCCTCCCTGATGTCTCCGTACATAGCGATCTTATTTTGGATTCTTATGCTTCTTGATTTTCATCATTCATAATTTTGGTTAGCTTCTCGTCATATTTCATGCCGAGCTCTCATCTTTAGTTTATAGATATAAATAGAAATTGATTATTATTTTTGATTTATTTCCTGTCCCCTTAAAAGTTGGGTCGACCAGCCGTTGTAAGTATTTATGTATATTTATACGCTGTGAACTTTAAGTAACCTAATTAATTACACGATTTTCCACTCGGGTAGTTGTTTTAATTTTTGTTTCTTCCGCTTCCTGGATTGCCAGTCAATGAAGAGGTTTTCCTTCTTCTTGGTAGTTTGGGTTCCTGCCTTCGGTAATGCAACTATACGATGTCAGTAAAACCAATAGGAATATTATTTGGTTGCATAATTGCGAATCATGTCTACATTCTCCATGTAACAGAATGTTGGGGTAATACATCAATGGTCGGGAGTAACTGTCCTCATTTCGGTGATGATTCATGAATGCTTCGCCAATTCATCGACAATAATGAATGGGTGATTACTGTGACTGGGCATCGATGACCAAGATGCATTCATCATCATTGTCTCATTTCACTCCTCATTATCACCAATTCTCCATCATCTCCCTGTTAATCAATCATTTGTCTGAATTTCGACAAGATGGCTGGACATTAGATCTTTTACCACACATGGGCTTTGTGAAGGATTAACGATAACTCAAAGTACACTAAGAGAATTTGATTTTTTGTTGCCATCGGTCGGGATTCATTCATTTTGTAAGGAGCAATAAAAGCAATTTTCTGCGACCGTACAGCATTTTATTCCCTTACAAAGTACTAAACTATGAAATATAATAATAATATAATATACAATAAAATACCATACGGTCGCAGAAAATTGCTTTTATTGCTCCTTGCAAAATACACTAAGAGAGTTTAGTACGGTACCGCCAGCGTCAGCTAGTGAAAAAGGTACAAGCTCGTCTCCACCGCGGACTTCGGTTCGATTCCTGGGTCAGACGAGTGCGGTCGGGGAATCAATGGTGTTAGTGTCTTTCATTGACTTAATCGTTGTCATTCTCGCTAGATATTAAATGCTCTGCGACAGACCCTTGTTGTCAATATTATCACTTGTCGGACATCACTTCATAAAAAAGAAAAACAAGTTGAATTCTACTTTTTCATAATTTCATCCGAATATACACGGCCAGAACCAATTAGGTAAAAGCCTCATCTCGTTTTTCTATTTACTTGATTGACCATTGGACATTCGGCCGTCAGGATATTCCCTGCCATGCTGTTGGGGAATTGTCCAGTGGACGAGATATTATCGACTGACCGCTACTAATGAGTAATATCGACGGCATGACTTATCCCAATGAAAGAATTCGATAAAAAGCTAGTCTTCCGCTATGTCTTTGAATATCTTATTGAATTAAGCTTGCCATGACACACTCGTCTGGACTCTGACAACGGTCTTCTTGAGACATGCATTTATTATGATAGCTTTTATCCCTGAGTTCACTCACTTTTTGCGATAATCACCTGATGAAGATCGATCTATTAAAGCGGTTAAGGTCTTCGTGCATCACATTGGTTATTGCACTCAAAGCATATATGCCTGCCTTCAAGCTGCAGATATCTATGCTTTTCCTGCCTTCAAACTGCAGATATCTATGCTTCTACGGCTCTCACTGGTCATAGCACTCAAAGAGAACGTCTGCCCGCCCTCACCTGCCTTCAAACTACAGATATGTACACCTCTACTGCATTCACAGATCAATGCATTCAAAGCATAGATACCTGCCTCACCCTCGCCTCCTGCCTACAAACTGCCGATATCTGCACCTCACTGCATGCTGTGAATGTACTCAAAGCTGCAGACAGCAGCCACTATATCCGGGTCAACGCAGCTTCATCTCGACTGTCCCTCATCGTCTCCTGCCTAGAACAAATCCGAGTTCATCTTCAAAACAGAACGAAGCCATCTTATCATTTGAAATAAATCCTCCTTTCGTTTCAAAAAACCTCTCACGCCTCACTCTCCAATCTCAGCCGTCGGGCAAAATCTCAAAAACTCGTCAATTTCATTTCAAATACGAATTTTCAATAAACCAGCATTCAAACCTCGCAGAGTACGAAGCCAACTCGGAGAATCACCCAAGCGTGAACCGTGCGCATTACCGCAGGTGGCGTGCAATAGCATAGAGGAAATACCATCGAGTAAAGGCTATCGCTAAAGCCACAACAAGCTAATCAGCACCTGCTCTGTGTAAAAACGTTTTCAAACATGCTGAAACTGATTTGAGATTGAGATGAGTGCCAGTTAGGAGGCGCCAGAGATAAGTCGCGCGCCAAGTTCATGTCCCGCCATTCCTTTATTCAGTTAAATAGTTGAGAGAAATTTGCATTCTTAACATTTTTACAATTCTATCTCATCTAACACGCTATCATCCACACGTGTGCTCCATCACCACTGCTCAAGGCCATTTTCAGGAGTTGATGATGAAGCTACTTGTGCCGAATTTCACATGCCACTTGCCTCCCCTGATCACCACTTCACTGCTTTTACCATTCCGGTTTCAGACAAGTGACAATGGCGAGGGGCACATCAGTGCGGCGGGAGAGAATCTTTCATTACTTCCAAACATGAACATCAGTCACACATCATTAGCCGGACATCAAACGCCTTCTCTATCAATCTCTTCGCTGAGTTATGCGTCAGACGATGAGCACAATTCCATATACATTAGCAAGTACTGATCGGGAACTCTAATGCACCATCACACCAATTAATTGAATTTCAAATTCGAATTTCAAGTTGGTTTCAAATTTATAAAATTGAATATAGTGGAGACTTCCGATTGACATGCAAGTCTTCCTCATCAGTAGATCTCCATGTCAGTCATAGACATTTCCGATACAACCATGACTGCTGCTAACCATCATGAGATCTCCATGTCAGTCATAGACATCTCCGATTCAACTGTGACAGCTGTCCGCTATCATGAGATTTCCATGTCAGTCATATACATCTCCGATACAACCATGACTGCTGCTAACCATCATGAGATCTCCATGTCAGTCATAGACATCTCCGATACAACTGTGACAGCTGTCCGCTGTCATGAGATCTCCATGTCAGTCATAGACATCTCCGATTCAACTGTGACAGCTGTCCGCTATCATGAGATTTCTATGTCAGTCATAGACATCTCCGATACAACTGTGACAGCCCAACGATTTTAAAGAAAAACAATACCCAGAACGCATGATTGATTGATTGAAGGTTATCACTGTTCATCCGACTTTCTTTCTTCTTATTCATTCTTTTACAAAGCCGAAATATTTATGTATATCCATCAGGGAGAGCAAGAGCATGTCTCAATGTTGAGGTTCCGTCATTCATCAAGGCGTTACAGACCTAACAAAGCATAGATGGTCATAGCGTCATGGAATCGTGCCACAAAATCTTCAGTTCTAGAAAACGTGGGATTCTATTGCAGCTGGACACTGTTGAAAAGAAACGCTGACCAATAGAAATAGGTAAGACGACATTCAGCAGCACCATCGAAATCTGGCGCTTGATTCTGCGCTTCTTAATTTAGTTCAGCATTTGACAATGAGATGCTTTGAATTGGAATCTCTTTGTAAACGGGCCTGATTGTCTTAGTTCTTTGAATGCAAATCAGTTAGATAAGACCTCTGACACCACAGAGCATAGGTAAGACAGTTGCTAGTCAACATAGATCTGACAACCGACATGGATTAACTGATAATTTAATAAAATCAGGTTTCTCCTCAATTTGTTGTGAAATTCCACGACAACAAGTCGCATGTTAAATTTAGTATCACCTTACCTCACTGTGCCTTCAAGTTTCTCCATCATTGAGATGTCGATGACTTCTCCTGTGATCACATCTTGCAGCTACAGTTGCAGTCTGAAATTAGTATAACAACCAAATCAATTCATTGCATATTAAAAGTAATGACTGAAGAAGTAGCATTTTCATAATAAGTCAGCGTTTCGCATGTGCTAATTGCCTTATACCTATAAAGGTACTGATTCTCCTGTTAGTTCAACATTCTAAATCATCTAAACCGACATCCGACCTATGTGACGCTCTCTGTCAAGTGAGAGCGGTGGTAACTCCCTAGAAGGCGGCCAGTCTCATAAGGTTGTGGTCAGTGTGCCTTCGAGTGAAAGTGTGGCACCTCTTCCAGCAGGCACTCAGTTTCTTAAGGTTATGGTTAGTAGCAAATCTTCAAGTGAGAGCGGTGGTACCTTCCCACCAGGCGGCCAGTCTCACAATACTGTGGTTATTAAGCCTTCAAATGAGAGCGCCTCCCCAGGAGGCAGCCTGTCTCACAAGGCTGTGGTTAGCAAGCCTTCAAGCGAGAGCGGTGGTACCTCTTCAGCAGGCAGCATGTCTCACAAGGTTATGGTTAGTGAACCTTCAAGCGAGAGCGGTGGTACCTTCCGATCTCAGCACACGGGCAACATCTAAGAAAAACTAAGGTCGCTGACCATTAGAAATATTTCTGCTTTTTTTATCGCTTTACTATCCCAAGACGTCCGTTACACCGAATCCTTGAAGAAATTCACCAATTAGTCTCGAACTCAGATCTATGCTTCATTCGATTTTGTTGTACATCTTCGGTGATTCAGCTGAACTTGTAATTGTCTCCTCTCTCAGTACATTCACGTAAATCTGACTTTTTCCCGAATTCCCATCTCATTCGAAGTTCGTATGATAGCGGATATGTAAGTCCTATTGAGATATGTGACGATCGTCTTTGTTATTTTTAACGATACAAAGCCTAGAGTTTGGGTTCATTCTCTCATTGCCTGAGAAGATAGCCATCTGCCTCAACTTGCCAAATCCATGTCTTTGAGAGATCTCATCGGAGGGGCAGGATTTCGGTAACTGCGGACGTTAGCAAGAATAGATGTCAGATTATTGAAAGCGTCGCTGGTGCAGGAGGATTTCTTAAGATTGAGCTCGTGTCGAAAGTGTACTACTTTGGACACGCGATGTGGTGAAGTCTAGACAATACACGGAGAGGAAACTGCGGGAACTACAAGGAGAATTGAGGGGAAACCCAGAAAGCGATGGACCGACAACACGAGAGTTCGGACGAGTGAAGCACTCAAGACTGGTGCACGCGTTGGAGAGGTGAAGACAATGCCCCATTCGTTTCATGGACGTTTGCCTACCGAGCTTTAAGCACGAACTCTCCACAAGTGGTGTGAATTGATTCGAGATCTAGAGAGAGAAAGCCTTTGATCCAACCTTGAACACAGTACTGGACCCCAACTTGATTCAGTGCAAATTCTATGACTAGTCGAGTGTGAATTCTCTCTCCCAAAGATATCTGAGTGGAGATTTGAGACGAAGGGCTTTCTTCCCGTACTTCAAAGGTTTTTCAATATTGCAAATGTATTTTATGAAATCGATTAGAAAGAAGAGAAAGAGGAAGTCGCTCTGATGAGGATTTCTCACTAGAATGTTGAAGTTTGTATTGTATAGTTGTAAATGTGAGGCTCACACTGGAAATACTTTCCGAAATTAGCGATGCAAGGAGCCGTTTCTTTTCTGTGACAGTAAATTCTCCGTAAGTAAAATTCAGTGACAACTCTGTAACAATATATGCCAGGGTTCTATCAACAATGCAATATAATTTTGGCTCCTTCTAGGTAAACACCAAAGCTTCGAGTGCACGAGAGTCATAGATATCTAGAGTTTAAAGGCAGGAGGCGAGGATGAGGCAGACATTTATACGTTGAATGCAGTTACCAGTGAAAGCAGGGGATACAGAGATATCTGCAGTTTGAAATCAAGAGGCTAGAGCGAGGCAGATATCTATGCTTTGAATGTAATTGCCAGTGAAAATAGTGGAGGCATAGATGTCTGCAATTTGACAGCAGGAGGCTACAGCGAGGCAGATATCTATGCTTTTAATGCAATTACCGGTACCAGTGAATGCAGTGGAGGCACAGATCCCTGCAGTTTGAAAGCAAGGGGCGATGATAAATTTTTAAAATATCAATTGAAATAAAATCAACACGTTCGGGTTCAACATTTGCATTAAATAACATCAATTTATATTTTCAGTTAGATACTACTTCAGCATCACGAGTAAATAAAAAAAACAGATAATGAAATGCAACTTACTGAACGATGAACAAAATGAAAAAAAAATAGCCAATAAGAATGACAGAATCAGTATCCTCAAATTATTGACCATACATGGCATTGGCCGATTTGCGGCATCATAGAGTCTGAGCAACCAGAATCATCTGACACCATGTAGGTCTACTGCAAGTGACAATCAGTGACGCCGTGCTTTGTTCCTGGCTCCTATCCTAGTGATCTTGAGAAAAGCTGTGCGGAGAATTAATAGAAAGAATTAGTTTGATGCATTAAGTGCTGTTAAATCTACAATGTTTTCTGAAAATTTCTCAGTATATTTGAAGAACACAGAATACATCAAGGGCTTAAATTCAAATGATCAAACAACCGTAGTATACAGCATTTAATTAGTTAAACAATTCAGTGAAAAGTATTCGAAAATCTTGTTAGCATCTTCTCGTACTGCTACAGATTGCAAGAGCACCAAAACTAGCCAATAAAACATAAAACAATACCGACCGTTATCAACCCTCATACTAAAAAAATAGTTCATATGCAACAAAATCGTAATTTACACGTTTTAGCTCAAAGCATGTTTCTGCAGCATTGAATAGATTGAAAACCCACGTTCAAGAATTGACTTTCACCTATATCTGATGTGACACCTAACTCAAGTCTACACAATTTTACATGAGCGAACCTTTCTAATGAAAATCATGATGTCATCTAGCTTCGAAAATGAAATTTAGCGTCAGCGAATTCATAGCCTGACGGTACTCCCTTGAATCAACGATCTGTCACACACAAATCGAATCTGTTCCACCTTTTCTTGACAATTTCTCGTCTCTCACTTGTGTTGAATTTGTTGAACTGTTATTGTCTCACATATCGCCAACGGAATGCAGCGACCTGGGTGCGAATGACAAATTGGAAGACAGCTCAGAAGCCAGCCCATTTGTAATCTATTGCTTTGATGACGAGATTGGAGGACAAGAGTCATTAAATTTCACCGTTTATCGGTGAACACTTGATTTATGATTTTCAAATTCCTCGATTATCGCAGACTGTGAGGGAAAGAATTTTCCCACTGGGACTCTGAAGATGAAGTGAAGATAATAGCGTACTGAGCAGTATTCAACATGACAACTGTCCTTTGATAAGCATAGCTATCGTCGTGAAATGTCCGCATCTTGCTTTTCACATGACATGCATATTCCCTTTTCTTACCTGATCGGTACTTATTCTTCCTACAAATATTCAATTGTCATTTCACGACTGTCATTCTGAGGCTTGAGAAAATGTGGTGCGAATCAATGATTTCTTCATTCCAACCTAGGGAGGCGTGAAATGGTGAAGGCTTTCAACGCGAATATATTGCCACCCACGTCTACAGTGGACGTGAATGGCCGTTAAATGTAGAAATAAGATTGTCAGCAATAACGTCACACACAGATTCTCTCTCCGGACACGGATATCTGACCAACTGCTGACATTCTGTAGGAATCTCCTGCCCGACAATGGTATCTGACCCCTTGCTGACATTTCGCAGATCTCTCCCGAACAAAGATACCTGACCCCTTGCTGACATACCGAAGATCTCTCTCCCGGACAAGGATGTCTGACCCCTCACTGACATGCTGCAGAAATCTCCTGCCGGACGAGGATATCTGACTCCTCGCTGACATGCAGCAGAAATCTCCTGCCGGACGGAGATATCTGACCCCTTACTGACATGCCACAGATCTCTTGCCGGACAGAGATATCTGACACCTTGCTGACAGGCTGCAGAAATCTCCTGCCGGACAGAGATATCTGACCCCTTACTGACATGCCACAGATCTCTTGCCGGACAGAGATATCTGACCCCTTACTGACATGCCACAGATCTCTTGCCGGACAGAGATATCTGACCCCTTACTGACATGCCACAGATCTCTTGCCGGACAGAGATATCTGACACCTTGCTGACAGGCTGCAGAAATCTCCTGCCGGAAGGAGATATCTGACCCCTCACTGACATGCTGCAGAAATCTCCTGCCGGACAGAGATATCTGACCCCTAGCTGACATGCAGCAGAAATATCCTGTCGGACAGAGATATCTGACCCCTTGGTGGCATGCCGCAGAAATCTCCTGCCGGACGAGGATATCTGACCCCTTGGTGACATACATTTTGATCTCTGTAACTCTAACATGAACTATCACATGTTTCTCTTTCACCGCATTGATCATCCCACTTCAATATTACTCCATCTTCATCGCTGGCTGTTTCCTGTTCCTTTCTCACATCCTTAATAAGAAACTTGTTTAACAGGTCGACAGAAGCCAATTTCCTGCTCCTCCTCATTAATACAGAGGTCAATAAAGTCGAGCTACTCCGAATCGAGAGACCAAAACGGTTTCTAACTTTTCTTTTTGCCAATTTGTTTGAGAGAGAGAGAGAGAGATAAGGTAAAAGTCTGCATTTGCTTCGATTATTTTCAAAGTTGCAATCAGGTACCTGTTGGCACGAGGACACATTGAAGAATCATGTCGAGTAATGGCTTAAAATTATCACGAGCAAAAGTAACTTGCTTTTCATCATTAAAAGAATTGGAGTGTGAACAAATTGTTAATGGCATTGTACATCTCGACAACTTGGTGACAGCTTTGACTTTTTTCCTTTATCCGTACTTCCTTCCTCCAATCGATAAAATTGTCGCGAAATATTTCAATTTCGATGCTCATCCTCTCTTAGCAATTTCTCCATTCGAAACTCATTAACAGATTGAGAGAACGGGCAGGTCATTCAATGGCAGGTGATGCGCATTAATATAATGAGCACAAGATATCCGTGATGTTGAGGGATTTCATGAACACAAGATATCCGTGATGTTGAGGGATTTTCATGAACACAAGATATCCGTGATGTTGAGGGATTTTCATGAACACAAGATATCCGTGATGTTGAGGCATTTTCATGAACACAAGATATCCGTGATGTTGAGGGATTTCATGAACACAAGATATCCGTGATGTTGAGGGATTTTCATGAACACAAGATATCCGTGATGTTGAGGGATTTTCATGAACACAAGATATCCGTGATGTTGAGGCATTTTCATGAACACAAGATATCCGTGATGTTGAGGCATTTTCATGAACACAAGATATCCGTGATGTTGAGGGACGTTCATGAACACAAGATATTCGTGATGTTGAGGCATTTTCATGAATACAAGATATCCGTGATGTTGAGGGACGTTCATGAACACAAGATATCTATGATATTGAGGGATTTTCATGAACACAAGATATCCGTGGTGTTGAGGGATTTTCATGAACACGAGATATCCGTGATGTTGAGGCTTAACACAAGGATTGGGATCAAATGAGTGCCTAGTGACCTATATTCAATTTGAATTGATTTTCTTTTAAATTTTGGCAATTTAGGAGCATCAGACACGGAAGATGCTCCGATAACATGTCCACAAATAACCAATACGTCCGTCTCAAGGAGAGATATCTTTCCGAGTGATAACAATTACATATGAAACGCCGATATATCAGCGCTTAATATTACTGTACAATCATATATGATTACAATCAGCGCGAATCACCAGAAATGTCTTAGATTGTTGCTAGATGAGATCAATGTTGATGATATTATAAGGAACTGAGATTATAGCACTTGATGCACTCTCTAAAGTCGCATCCAGTAACAGCTTGCAAGTTTGGAATCTAGGAGAACTTTTAGTCCTCAATTCGGTGCAGAATTAAATTATGGATATTGAAATTCCCACCTGAAAACGATATTCAGCACTGTAAACCATATGATTTACAGTCTGCAAACATAATTAACCTTGGAAGTGCAATACCACCTTTTCCCCGACAGTATTCACCAAGGTCAGTCTGAATCATCCTTGCACAGTACATTTCAGACAATGAACGAATTCCTTCACCAATTTGCGATGAGGAGCACGTAGACGACACACAGCGGTCTTTTTCGCTAGCTAAAAAGGATCCGAAAAAGAATCGCTTAATTCATTTGAATAATGGCAGCGTCAGCCCGTTTTCAAGCGTTATGGTGTCTCTTTAACGATCAACAAGGGCACGCAATCTTCGTCCGTGTGTCTATGAGGGAGCACTTTCATTTCTTTTCTGATTGCCCCATCAAGTTAAAGTCAGGATAAGCAACGAACTTCTTGCTAAAAATAAAATGCAATCGCTACAGTATTCACAGCACTAATGATGTCTTATCTAACATGTATGTGAAAGCAGGAATGTCTATGAATAATATGCCTTTTTCATAGACATCCCTGGTAAAAGGCTGTGTTCGCATAGACATCCACGTAATAGGCTTTAAGATGCTTCTGACTCTTGAATGACACTCGCATTGTATGCAGCATCAAAGCAAGGAATAAAATTTAGAAAATGTTAGACCATGTATGCATTGAATAGGAACATGCGATGTTATGTATATTGTCAATAAACAACCTAATCGGCTGTAACATGGCAAACCCTTGTTTTTTGAGAAATGGCAATCTCGAGAATCATCGTTAGTAGTTATCTACTAAATTAGATCCGAAATTTGCATCTTCAATTTGACTCTTAGTAGAGATGTGAAGACTTGCGGAAGAAGGATAAGGCAGCCCTTTAATAACCACGATGCAAGCGCTGCTTATTTTCTTGGGTGGAAGGGGGCGCATAGTGCAATACCGGTGTGGATAGGTTAAGTGAAGGTGAATTGCCGATATTACTACATGCCAACACTCTCCATTTTTCTGGGAGGAGGGGTTAAGGTCCCCTAGCACCATACACAGCACTATCCCTCCAAGGCGAAAAATAAGTGACTCTGACAGAAAACCCTTATCTTTAGGATATTGTATTTTGAAGAGAAGATTGACGGCTCGTTGCCAGAATATATCGCTGCTTAGATGGTTGCAACATGCGAACAACCGAAAGCTGCTATGACTTGCTTTATTCACTACTATTTATCCTATAAAACCTCAACTTGTGATAAAACATCTTCTGATTATAATAAACAAATCAACAAATTCTCTTGACAGATGATCATCTTCGAGTACTGATTCATAGTGCAATAATGACTACCGAATACTGACACCAGATTTTCATTCACAATTCTATGCATAGAGAGACAAAGCGAAACACACTTGTGAATAAAAGGAAAAAGGCAGTCATTTAATATCAGCGATACAAGCATGGTTAGTTTTCCAGGGACGCCATTGTAATCAGCCTCAGAATATCGGCCCGGAAGAAGTCAACTTCTATTGTAACCTCTAGTGATGCAACCTCGATTAGATTTCAATTGAGGTGAAGGTCGAATCGAGGTCGGTCCCGAAATAATAATAGTGATTGACTTTGCTTTGGTACCAGACACGTGCATGAAAGGGCAGCAAAAATGTCCGTGTTTATCATGTTATTAATCACGTTGAGTCAACACACTGAAAATCTGAATATAATCTAAGATAGTTTCAAATAGTGAATTACTACATCATAATGTGATTTATGCTTATACTTATGTGAAAATAAAATATACTTTATACTAACAATTGCAGATAAAAAATGATAATTATGCACGGATACTCTCAAAGCACTACTCAATACATGACCACTGCAAAACATTTTTTGTAAATAAAAAGAGACACAAAATTCATTGAAATTATTTAATGGCATGAGGTCTCACATCCAATCTCAACAGGTGCTTATTTTGGACACATGACTCTTGAATATAAATTTAGATCTATACATAAAATTTGAATGATTGCAACAGATACTATGGAAGCATAGATATATACTTGTAGTCCTACCGCCAGGACGAGCTTCTGCATGGAACGAGACACAGGATGTTTTACACCCTATAACTAGTGCGAAAGTACGCACCTTCCAAGTTCTATCGAGTTCCTTTGATCTACAAGCAACATCAAAGTAGAAGACATGTTAATTGAAGTTTTCGACCAATATACATGTAAGTTTAGTAATGATAATAATGCTGTTTATTGTATGAACTCAGTATGATCTTAGTAAGCTATGTTTACTCTGACTATGCGAGATCTATTAACTCTAGCGGCATAATTTTAGGCATGATATCTTCATGTCGTATTCTATCAAGTGCTAGAAACAACTTCGATGTGCGATATTTGCAAGAATGTGGTTAGATGCTTAAGGTTTGAGTTAAAATTTGATTAAAATTATGTGTCTACTTTATAAGGATGCTTACTGAATCCAAATATGTTTAGTTTTTGTAGGTAAAGAAGGTCAGGAATTTTGTAAGAAGGTCACATGACTTCATGTCCTGAAGATATATCTTGCCAAAACCATTGCGCTAGAGTTACTAGAACTCACACAGTCGGAGTAAACACCCCAAACTGATATTTTGGTCGAAAACTTCAACTAGCATATCTTTTTCTTCATTCTTCTATAGATCAAAGGAACTCTTAAGGTGCGCATTTTCGTATTGGTCATAGGGTGTACAATATGCTGTGAAAGTCATCTTCGGTCTCGTTCCATGCAAAAACTCGTCCTGGCGACGTGACTATAAGTATATTTCTATGTTTCCATAGTGTTTGCACCAATCATTCAAATTTTATGTGTTGTTTCAAGATTCTTGTGTCCGAAGTGTCTGACAAGTAGGGGTAAAGGAGCAAATCAGTGTGAAAAACAAGAGAACAAATGAAAAAATTATGAAGTGATTACTGTTCAGTCCGACTTCAACCTCGACTAAAATCTGCTTAATCGAGGTCGAGGTCAAAGTAGCACCTCTGAGTGCAACACCGATGTTTTGAAGATTATGACCTAAGATTAAAGGTATTGGTAGAATTAATTTCCTCTCTTTTCCTTCTTACAAAATTGAACGTTCAATAAAGTCAAATCACCAATAGACCATTGACAAAGTGCATGAAATTATAATCAACATTTTCATTCATCTATGCAATTATTATAATAACAATTAACTTTTAAGACTACTCATAACAGCGATATAAGTAATAATGTCAATTTTGTGCTGCAAAAGTGGATCCCATATCAAAATAATGGACGGCGCATCACCATGCCTTACACTAAATTTAGTGCATTTATTCTTTTGGATGAACGCCTTATAACAAAGATAGCAACAGATAATACGCGTATAAATTGCATATATTTTCAAAATTCCTATTTGAATTGCATTCAACGGCTTAACTTTGCCAATCCTATCAAACATGCTTCCAACATTGTCTTAGGATGTTTCCATGCAAGAGCGGATCAAATCGCATCGTCCATTGTAGTCATCCACCATCAATTTCGACCGATGCGCAAAACATCCAATTTTTTGAAAAAAAGTAGAATTCAAATTTAGAACTACTATTTATAGCAGTAAGAGGACCGAGTTGACAAAAGCTGATACCGCCATTGGAACGAGCATGCGCCAATTAAATTTCAGTGGTAATTTTGAGAGCGTTTGAATAATAGGAACATCATAATCAGACGGGGACTACAGGATCCCTGGGATTTCCGTAGCTAAAATAGGGATTCCGCTATCCCCTTGAAGAGCTGGTCCACTTATCCAAAGTCATGTCAAGAGGGTGAATGCAATATTTTCGAGGCTGCAGTTTCTTCATCTCTACATTAATGGCGCATTGCTGCAGTGTTGGATTTGAGCCTGATTGCAGTAGAGGGGAAGTTTTCGACCGGCAGTTTTAGAGTCAACGAACGTCGTTACCAAAGCTGGAAAAAGTGGTGATCAAAAGGAAGAGGACATCGATTATTATAGCACCGCTCTCATCCTCGCACCTAGAACGTCCGCGAATAATTTTGAAAATAAGTGACCATAAATGGAACAAGAAGGAGATAGGCCTATTTGATGCTTGAAAGGGGCTCTCCAATGCATGCATTTGCTGCTACCCGTATCTAGTCAAATAATGATTCAGATAAGGTCCGCAGATGCCCTTGTGAATCAGAATTTTATGTAGGTCTACACATGTGAAGATCCAAATAATAATTCCGTAGAAGATCACTTTGCAATTTATTGCAACTAGACATAAAATAAATTCACAAATATCGGACTTCTATCAATATTCACAGAGTGAAAAGTAAACAATGTTCCAAAACCTCATTTTCTGGATTGTGGAGAAATTTTTTACATTAACACGAATCAAATGCCATGTGTGCGTTGTCGACAAGACCCTGAAAGAAACAAGATGGACTCCACTCTTTCTTGTGATGGTTTCGAAACCTTTAATTCCTTAAAGCATCTTCTGCTTCTCTAATTCAGTTATCATCTCTCTGAACAAGGAAAGTTAATTATTGATGATTATACAATCTAGTTTATGAAGAATCGTGAGAAAATTAGGCCTACACTTGTCAATGTTGCTCATATTCACAAAAATAATCAATTGATGCTTAATTAATCTGGTTGTGGCAATGTAAGGCCTATCTACCGGAAATATTCCTCCCCCTCAGGGAAGGAGGGCACACTTTCAGTACTGGGGATGAGAGAAAGGCAGTGCAGGGGAACTTCCCCACTTTCCCTCCCCTCAAATCCAACACTGCATTGCTGTATTATAAGCATGAACGTGACCAAACCATGAGAATAGAGGTTTTCTTACGGAGGCAGTCCGCTCGAGGGAGTGAACTTAATTACTTGGCCGAATATCCCTCATCAGAGGCCCTCCCACCTGTTCATCTCCGGAGACAAAGTCTCATATTCTTCACACCACACAGCGTGAAGGTCGGATTCATCGGAATTGCACTTTGTTTCAACCATTTCTAATTGTCCGATGACACACATTTCCTCTCGCTTCCGACAGGTCGATTCAACTGAGCCGCCTTCCAACCACGCCTTCTACTGTCTTCGCTTCCTCAAAGCCATTACCTCGACGGAATGTTCCTCTCTCACAAGTGTTGACTGAATCCGCGCAAAAGCAAAGCTGTAAAAAGTCCCAAATACTCTCTTTCACATCCCGAACGGAACAGTTAATCATGCATGACCTAACCAACCCTAACATGCCTTTGAATCTGCGCGCCCGACCTCTCCGGCGTCTCACATGGAAACAAACTCGGTACTTTCACAGCTGGTGAAACAGGGTCTGAACTACGGTTGAATAAGTGAATTTCAATGGAACTGAGCAATCAAATCAATTATTCGATGACAGCAATCAATCAAATCAATTATTCGATGACAGCAGTCAATCAAATCAACTGCTCGATGACAGCAATCAATCAAATCATTTATTCGATGACAGCAATCAATCAAATCAATTATTCGATGACAGCAATCAATCAAATCAATTATTCAATGACAGCAATCAATCAAATCAATTATTCGATGACAGCAATCAATAATTCGATGACGGCAATCAATCAAATTAATTATTCGATGACAGCAATCAATCAAATCAATTATTCGATAACAGCAATCAATCAAATCAATTGCTCGATGACAGCAGTCAATCAAATGAATTATTCGATGACAGCAACCAATCAAATCAATTATTCGATGACAGCAATCAATCAAATCATATATTCGATGACAGCAACCAATCAAATCAATTATTCGATGACAGCAATCAATTAAATCAATTGTTCGATGTTTGAAATAGCGAAGATGGGTTGGATATACTTGTTGATGTTGTAGGAACCCAGAAGGTTTCGATGTTCAGCTCAGTATCTGTTTTTGCCCGAGTACTTTCGCAGTACGACGTATTGCATTCTCAAGGGCCTGACAAACAATGAGAAGCTTTTTTATGAAGATTTTTTTACGTCACTACTCCCCATACTTGGGGCTTGGACGGTGCTGACATAGTCAGACTTACGGAGCGTTGTAGTACTTTTAGTCCGGATGCCCTTCCTGCCGACTTCCAATGACACCTTTGGGACTCGACCTCTGGACCAAAAGTTCGTTAGGCCAAGCACTTAACCATTGTGCCACGGAGACCAAATCGCAAAAAGCACACAGGGTGAACAGAACAGTTATCACAGAAACAGTACTAAGAATTGCTAGACGAAGTAAAGATTTGCAGTAGATAGTGATATGCCTTCGACTTTTACTTGAGAATGGGTCCTTGAGAATGCAAAACGTCGTATTGCGGAAGTACTCGGGCAAATACAAATATTGAGCTGAACATGGAAAGCTTTTGGGCTCCTACAACACAAAAAAGATCGATAACAGCAATCAATCAAGTCCATCATTTCAATCAATGATAAATGGCTTGCTTTGATTTTCGGTGTAGTCATAGAAGTTGCATAGAAGTGGGTAATTATATATTTCGTGCAATTTAGTTTCTGTTTGAAATTGATTGCACGCTTGTTTCAGGCTTATTATTGCCATATTGCTAAAGAAAGCGCATAGCAGCATTAGGTAGGCCTACATATATCGGTACATACGGTGAATAACCCAGTAACTTCAGGCAAATGTCACTGGTCTCCTTAAATTAGAGTTACAGAATGATTAAAAATACCAAGTACACCCATATTCGCTAATTATAATAATTGCACAAATTGCAGGTAAAGTCACATGAAATACCGCGCATGACGCATTATTTTCTGCCAAAATCGATGGGTGCACGCATGTCTATATTCACGCCATCGTCTTTTACACACAAACTAAAGGTCCAGATGTCCGATTCAAATGAAATTTGATTGCTATCTACAGCGTGATTTCATTAACTCATGTACTATATTTTGTGGCGATCGGTTGAGCTTGAAGATTTCCAAATGGACTTCAGTTAAATAAATGGGATCCATTAGTCCCTTGGACGGATAACCAAATTCGATGTTTTTAAGTATTGAAAATGTCAAAATATGCTCATCTTAAATATTGACACCCGAGTTGACAAAATTTCACGGCCCATGGGGCCCCATTGGCCACCCCTGCCATGTGCATTTATCTTAGTCTCAGTATTATAATACTAATAGATTTGAATGTCATCATCCGCCTTCAGACATCTTCATTTGGCGTTGGTACCTACCGAAGTCCTGAAAGGCCTTCCTCTTCGTTAATTGCCTCAATTCCATCAACCAATCAGAAAACAGACAAAATTCCGCCTCAAATTCCTATTCAATTGATTAGCATTCGATAAGTCTTCCGCCAAACGAAAACTTATCGTGTATTGAAAGGATGGGACAATATTCTTTTGACATTCCCCTGAGACTTCCGAATTTAAAAATACGAACGAGCCTATCTCTTTCAAATTAACTATTCCTCACAAATAAAAGGCATTGGCATGCTAATTGATTAACTGCAATACAATCACAACAATTCATTTTCTATTCTCATCAGAGCGCACACCAGCAGTTTAAAATTCAGTAGCGAGATTAGACTTTACGCGCTCAGAAATTGAGATAATGTTGACGCCGAGCTTACTCATCGAGTTGGACAAAACGTGCGCCATCCCATCAGCATTCGATAAAATGCAGTCCCATTCTTGCAATACAAGAGCGCCAGCCTCCATGAAAAGCGCGGTAGCTGTGAGTAAGGATTATTAGTGTTTGTAAATAGACAAGAATGCACAGCGGAATTTAACGAGTATGAATCAGACGATGAGAAAAGGGAATTTGGGGTCAGTAACATCTCACAGACATGTTGCAACGAATTGTTACCTGTCATTAGCGGATGCTGTTTCGTGCAAAGAATCGAAATTAATTGAGAGGCGAAAGGAAATTCTCATTGGCTCTACTCACGGAGACTGGAGATGAAATTATTGTCAGACATGTTTCAGGTCATCCAACAGAGTTAATGGAGAATTTGTCCAAATACTGATCAATACTGATCCAAATAATGTGACACTTCCTGATGAATTTCAGTTCTGTGACTTATTCTTCAATACTTTAATAAATAATTTTTGATAGAAACAACTTAATATTTCGACCATTTGAAGTGACCATCGTCAGAAATCTATTTGCTCTCTAATTCTTGCATGAAATTCTAATTTAAAAAACATGAGAACGATAGTAGGCTATAGAACGCATGCAATCCTAAATGAACAAATACTGCGGTAAAGAAAAGCAGTAGATTCCTTAAGACTCAATAGAGAAGGCAAATAGAAATTGCGACCTCTAGACTAAAGAAAATGAGAAGAAGGAAAATTGCTCAAGAAGTCTCAGTCTTACTGAGTCACTCTGTCCATTGAGTGAAGGCTTTTTAAGCTTTATTTCCAGCATTTCGTGCAGCAGGAGATCATATTTGCTGTAGCATCGCTTTAAGATCTTAAATTGAGACAGATTAATGGTGTTATCCCCATGATGTTGTTGTCGATGCTTCCCAATAAATGACGATGACTCTGTGCTCTTCAACTCTTTCTATTAAGTGTCTCGATGTGTAGCCCATATAATTTGCATCACACAAATCACATTGAAATTCATAGACTACATCGTGACTGCTTATCAGATGAGGCGTTGGAACAAGGTTAGATACGGGGGATTCCACTTGAGCAGTTTTGAAGTGTGAATTTTATGCATCAAAAATTATAACAAGAAAATTATTTGTAAGAAGTATTGCGTGTAATTTAGCTGTGGTATATTGGTGAACAAAATGAAGGCCGTGTTGTGTCGAGCAATTATGACATCTGTTATCTTCAATAGTAGATAACACGCTTACAGATTTTGGTCGAAGGCAGAACCCTAGACATTACATAACTTACAAGAGTCATGGCTGTTTGATTAAATGAAGATACACTCAAAATATCCCATGCTTCACTTAAAAACATCGTAAATACGACCATCAATTAGAGAACATTCTAACCCAATGAAGATGAAATTCGACATTATTTTCCGCTGAATAACGTTAACTTTGTTTTGAATTAAAAACTGAATCATTGTCGGGAGGAAGAACTCTGGCAAATTTAAAAAGAAATTATGAAATATATATTCTTTCAGAAGACATACACCAAGTTATCCAGATCTAGCACATGATAAATTACCACTTCTGAAAATCAATGTTTTCATGCATCCAAATAATGATGAATAATAATCTGACAATTTACTGAATTGGAATACTAATGCTATTCTAAGGGCACCAAGTTCCTATTCCTACATTGTGCGCAATCTAGCTATGGCATGTATCCACCATTGTCACTCGAAATCTCCAAATTTGTGATGCTTCATCGACTGATGCCAGAAGAAGGTTTTCTGTGATGTACAAGTGTGCTCGTTATGACATCCTTTCAATTATAGAGATCGCCATTGTTAAACGAAAGAATCTGAGAGCTCAAAAGGATTCTATCGCCAATGTTTTTCTACCGTGGTAGATTTCTTCCATTTTTCATTTTTATGCTTTCTATGAGTGCTAGGGTGCATCAGGGATATCTATGATTAATATAATAATCTATGGACTCCTAGATACATAACTAGTATGTAACTGTTATATATCTAGGAGTCCATGATAATAATCTTATATTGATCGTAGATGTCCCTAGGTGAAAAGTTTATATCCTACGTTGTGTTTAGGTTCGTATATCTTCCTTAGTTAAAATACTGAACCACTATATGCCGGTTTGGCATATTGCAGTTCAGAATAAAGAACGTAGATATATGAAAAACATTTTAATCATTCCATTTAAGTCCGAATTTGAATTAGAATTCTATGATGTTGAACAGCAATATGCTTCGTGGGTATATTGCGGTTCAATAGTAGCATATTGCAGTTCAGTTACATAGAAAACCGAAACACAATGATATTACAGTTTAGACATCGGAACCGTAATAAGCTATGGCTTCGGGCGGGCCTGACGGCCCTCAGCCTCATAGCATATTGCGGTTCAGCTGTCTAAACTGCAATATTGCAGTGTTACTATGCTATGATTTCTGCACGTTCATGCATGAAGATATCTCTTTATTTTTCCAAGCATCTGTTGTTAATGATTCAAATTTTATTCAAGATTTGTTTCTGTCCAAAGTTAGCATCCGTTGAGATTTGACGAAAGGTCTCGTGCTAATAAATCATAATGAATTTCGTGGCTTTTTTATTTGTAAAATCTCATAAGAGGATTCATTTTTCAAACATCTGATACTGTTCTATATGCCAGCAGGCTCATTTGTCGTAAACATTACCTTAATAATTTACCGATTCTGTAGTATGCACAGGCTCTGATAGTTAATGAAGACTGACCATTGGGTGCACATATATCGAGTTCAAAACTTGATCTACACTGATAGGTGGCCTGATATAAAAAACTACGCCTAAATGCAGCAACACATCAACTGTCAACGGCTCATGGTTGATCAGCGCTGCAACCCCTTGGAACGCAAGGCTTTGGATTTTGACCAAGACATTAAGTCCGCTAAATACACGAGGCTGTATATGAGAATATGATGGATGCATATGAGAAACTACAATTTTCTCGACAGAGTGATTCATGTTTGATATTAATATGGAACAGAACTTTGATGAGAGGTGTTGTCGTTACAATTACCTGCTATTGACTATTTATTCAGGACCCCAATCAATCGATTGGTCCAAATTGCAAACAAACTTTTCCAACCCCTTGATTTCATAGATGTGATATAAATTTGATTCATATCAATAGAAATTTCTATGCATGTGTTAAATACTTGGCTTGAATACATCCCTGGAATTGGTGAAGGACCACAAATAGGGTCTAGGGTTCGAGTCTGACCGCCCATAAAGGCACCATCGTTTTCACTGGAGGTTACTAGCCCTCTTGAAAAGTGCTCGGGCATGAGCAAGTATGTCTCTTCGCATTGGGTTCGGCAGGGTGGAATAAGGACAATCCTTTTCTATGCGCTGTCAGGCTGAAAATGCCACTTAGAATAGCATTGGAAATGTAGCTTCACACTAACGCTCTAATTGCATATTGATTCCCGAAGTTACGTGTGTCTTAAGTCATGTACTGTTTGGTTTCGGGCAAGTTTGAAAACGAGAAAGAACAACCAAGAAGTGCCAACATTTATTTGTTTTGATGGAAAACTAACAAGTTGTAACAAGATTTCACAAGTTCGGATAATTCACCCTAATATGCGGTATAAACTACATATCACTTTGATAGATTATCAGCATCGATTTGAATCATTTTCCTTGACGCTGGAGAAAGCAGTGACCTCCGAGGTCACCCCGAAATGCACTTCAAATTCAATCTCTCCGGATGAGTCACTCTCCAGGAAAGATTATGGTCATGCTGACGATTGTTATGTTAAATATCTCTTTGGAGAGATGACAAGTTCATTGCCTTTGACAGACGTTTCGATCCCCTTGACTCACTGCTGCAGACGGATCATGATAAAGCGAGCACGAGTGGTGTTAAACAGAGATTTCCCTACCCCAGCCAAGAGACGCAAGTCCCGAATTCCCAAACATTCACAGGAGAGCCTCGTGGGGTTGTGTTTCTGACCTGTCCATCACGACACACAACTCGAACTATCAGTCTTACAAACATGCACAGGAGACCTTCGATCACGAGTGTCAATCTTGAGAATTTTGTACTTGTAAAATGACAACGCTTAATTATAGTTAAGGGATCGTTTAATTGAAAGTATTTAAAAGTATTAGACAACTCAACTCATCTGCAAATGCAGACCGTGTATTTATCTACAGGGCTACATAGAGATTTGCGGATGACCCGTGTGATTCCCAAGCTCACTGTGGTTTGACATGAAACCTCAGCTGCAGGGGATACCTACACGCATATAAATTATTTCTAGTTACATGCACTTCGTGAGAATGATCGTGAAGTGAAAGTAAACAATAATGTGTTAAACATAATTAATCAAACATAAGTGAAAGCAAAGTTCAACGTGCAAAAGGACTCAGCAAATGGACAAGTGAAAGCAAAGTTCAACGTTGACAAGGACGAAAAACGAGGATACCAAAAGGGATCCAGCAAATCAAACACCCATACTACCGACTCATATCAGACAGGCCATCCAACAAAGAAACAGCATTCGCAGTGTATACTCAAAAGATCCTCAAATCAAACATTCAACACAGAAATCACCAAAGAAATCAATCAACACAAGCAAAACATATGGATCAGCAAAATTTCCTCTGGCTGGTCCCACACCAAAACCACAAGCAGACTCCGGCGCACCATTCGCACACCCAACGACAAGGGTGACAAACCACCCAAAACATTACAATCAATTCAATTTCTTTAACAAACCTCCTCATCACAATCGCGACATAAGGAACGCCTTTAACAAACACTTCACCACACCTACACCTCACAAACCACGAAAAGAAAACATAAAAATCGACAGACGCACACTCCGCCTCACTACCATCAACACAAAAGTCATACCTGACCAAACAGAACAAATCATCTCAGACTCCGCAAACAACAATTCTCTTGGGCCAGATACAAACACCACAAACACCTCGGCCCCACTGCCATCCAATACCTAACTGACACATACACACACGCTCTCAACACCAACCAGATACCCATCAACTGGAAAACAACCAACATCACACCAATTCCAAACCATAACAAAGATATCCATCTTCACACCTCCTACAGACCTATTTATCTTCTTTCAACTCTTGCCAAAACACTGGAAAAGATCATTGTCAATCATCACAAAATTCGTCCCTCACCTGCCTTTTCAACACGGTTTCAAAAAAATAACACTCCACAACCACCGCACTCCACCAAATCAACAACACCACTACTGATGGTTTCAACAGCAAAATGACACCTCCACGCACAATCACCACATCGCTGGACATGGTAAAAGCATTCGACACAGTCCACATGCACACTCATCTACAAATTCCAACAGACCAACATCCCTTCTGTCTTCATCCGATACACAGCAAGCCACATCAAAGACAGACAAGCTTACACCACATACAATCAAACACACTACCAACAAAAGCATCAAAACAGGCGTCCCACAAGGAGGAGTTCTCTCCCCCTTCCTCTTCAACCTTTACATGCAAGACATTCATCTTCCTACAGACACCACACTCAAACATCAAGATAGCTCAAGACAAACTCCAACCCTACCTCAACACCCTACACTCATGGATTCAACAAAACAACCTCCACATCAACTCCAACAAAACTAACTCTCACTTTCCACGCAGGATCCCCACCTAGATAATCATATCAACCTAGATAATCAGCACACACATACATCACATATCAACAACACTTGCGAGAAAGCAAAACACATCCTCAACTTTCTCTCATGCCTCACTTCCTACAATTGGGAACAACAACAAGAGTCCTTCGTGGCCACCTACAAGACCATCACATGTCGCCTCTTGGAATACACATCCACAGACTGGTCACCAATCATCTCACAAACAAACATCGACAAACTACAAGCAATACAGAACAAGGCGCTCAGGATCGCCACAGGATGCACAAGTGACACATATGCACAGCACTTACACGATGAAACTCACGTCCTCCCTATTGCCGAGCACCTCACACTACATGCAAAACAGCTTTTAAACAAAGCAAAATCTCAACACCACCCTGACCTTCATCGCATCACTCAACAACCACCACATCTCAGACAACAAAAGCCCACAATATTCAACACAGAGAAGTACAATTCACCCCAATCCACACAACCATCAAACGCAACAACGAAACAGCGACTCGAGCAAACACACACCCTCCACGTCGAGAAATACCTTACGAACAGACAAAACAATAAACTCATTAACGCAATCCCCACAGTTGACAAATCAGTAGAGACACTCGACAGACGCACACGCAGAACACTGGCACAACTCCGCACCAACAAATCAACCTTCTTAAAAGAATACTTACACAATATAAACCACTGTGTCTACTCTTCACCTCTTTTTAGAACTCAACCGCATAACATAAAACACATCTCCTCTTGAACACACAAACAGACATCGCTCGCACCATGGGACGTGTGGGCTCCCCCATCAGGTGTGCGGTTGACCCGCCCAACCCCTGGACCCCCTCTCAATAGCAGGGAGGGGTGGGTTGACACCACAACCCCCACCACGAAAAACGGGGGAGCAAGCAAGTAAGAAAGCAAATACCATAACAACACAACCACATTGTCAGGTCAGACAGGCAAGAGATGGAAAGAAATGTTCAAAAAATCAAAATACCGTGGCCTCTGAGGTGATCAAGTTTGATAGGAACACATCCTGGTATCTCTGAGGTGATCAAGCTGATAGGAACACATCCCAGGGCATCTGAGGTGATCAAGTTTGATAGGAACACATTCACGCACCCCTGATGTGAATCAGGTTTGATAGGATCACCTCCTGGGTCCAAGAAGAATCGATGAAAAATGCTAGCAAATTAAAAGAAACAATCAGTTGAAACCCCTCCCAAACATGAGGATTTTTCGGGTGACCAGCCTTGGTTGAACCTTCGATAAGGATTCCCTCTACACTAAAAAAACTCATTCGAGTATCCTCCGATTTCACTCATTATTCATACTCCTTCCTTAATCATCTCAAAAAGACATAATCTTTCTCACAGAACTAATTTGGAGCTTTCGATTATATTTCAAACCTGCGCCGATCATTAAGCTCATCGCAATCTACCTCTCCAAGTCGAACTTCAAACAGTAGTCTGTGATAGACATAACTTGACTCCCTCCCTCTTATTCCATGGAATTGAATTCTTACTGTACTGCGCAAATCGACAACACACTGTCACACGAAACCTCATTCAAAACTCGAACTCAACAAACCCAAAGAAGACAAGAGCGTACAGTTCGTGTGCTGCACAAGAAGAAAAAAGACCGAGCTTTGTGTCTTGAGTTAGAAAAAAGAATGTTTCATATCCTTCACTTTCGTCTACGGGGACAAATACATTTTCGAGGACACAGGATATTAATTCTGAGAAAAACTGACAGTAAATCGCGTCGCCTAATGAGATGACGACAGTATGCCATTTGTAACGTTTTCAAACTGTTCAAGAGGCAGTCTCTCTCACACACAGATACAAGTGCACGCACACAAAAGATGAAAGCTGAGTTACATGGAGATGGCTAATGAAAAGGCATGTCAAACCTGTTCGAATTCGTGTTTTGTATTCGAAAGGACGAAGATTCGTGTTGTGTATGAACCAAAACTCAGAAGACAGGCAGCAGGTAACTTCATGAGGAAAGGAAATGAATTGCGCGGCGGTACCTCAAGAATCCGTACAACTAACGATCAAATGGACTCACAGTTAGAAAACAACTTTCGAATGACTAAGACTCACTCTCCGTCTCCTCTTCTCTACCAAAATTCCTGTAGTATTTCATCCAGCGTCTCATCTTCATTTATGTGTTAGTGTCCGATAGCTGTGCAGCAAAGATGTATGCTCATAGAAGTAGATAACAATGGGCATTCTATGGTATTGCTAATTTCTATGTGCATGCTTGATGAGAAATTAAAAATACCATAAAGAGTCGCTGTTATAAAAAGTCCCTATAGAAAGACTACTATTATCTGGGGTATCTATGATTAATAGAGACGAGTTTTATTTCACAAGCAACAATTACAAAAATAAGAGGTAAGCATCATTAAAGAAGTTATAGAGAAAAGACAGGTAAGTCAAACTTGAAGAAATGGTGGAATTCCAGCACCATCTTCAAACCCTAATCCACTTGCCCACTTGATCCTCGAGCCGCGAAGACAATGACTGGTGCATCTAATTAGGGCAAACATGATTTTTTGTTCTCACAAATGATCTTACTGCCCCATAGTCATGCTGCCATTTTCTAGACAAACTCATCGATAGAACTTTGGTGAATGATGTTGTCTGGTCCAAAGAGGCCATCGCATGAAAAATGAGGGAAAAATTACTTCGAAGATCTTTGCAGGTGTCTTCATATTTCTTTTCTTTTCTTTGCTCTGCATGCCTAAAATTTCTTTTGCAGGTTTGTCATCGCATGACTCGGGGTCAAGGTTAGTCACCTGAATGTCGAATAGCCACAGAGTCGGCGAGGACCAAACACCTTTTAATCCAGTCGGACTGCAAGGATTTTCATCAGTTTCTTTCACAATATTTTTTATCATTTTTTAATCATAGATCAATGATTAATAACTATGGCATTCTACCACAGAATATTATGGCATGGTATGCTCCAGCCACCATTCTCTTATAAAAATGTCGATTATTATTCCTTCCACAGCAGTATTGAAAAATGACATTTAGAATGAGTTAAATGAAATACTTTATCATGGTAATACATCGCTTCCTCATGCTCAATCCATGGACATCTTTATCCAGCTGCTAAAATGAATGACATTACGTAGCAACTTGTGGAAGCAAATCAAGAAGTCTGAAAAAATGTCAAGAAGTACAATAACCAAAACCCTTGATATCCATAGTAAAATAGCAGGGAACTCCGAGACTTTAGAATGCCAAAAAGATAACATTGACGAGATAGAACATGGTAGAATGAATTTGGTACACCGCAGAAAAGTCGGTAAATGAAACTAGGGATGTCTATGAATACTGAGAGAGTTTCTGCACGGTAGTCTTCATGGACAGCATTGATGAAGCCAAAAAAATTGCCTTAATCGCAGTTGTCTTAATTTCTATTGGTTGAAATGGCATCAATTAAACCCCTGCGGCTAAAATGCATTCCATCGAAAATCAAAATCTGATCCAAATTAGTAAATAATTTTTTCAAACTCACCTTTTGAAATGACTGACGTCTCTACTTCCAGCATCATGAGCTGAAAACGGCATCACTCCGTCTACGGTCCTTGACAAGACTTCTGTCTTCCAAAATCGACATTCTTTGCATTAGAGTTCCAGGGATCGCCGTCCAACACCTCATGAGGTCACTATTTGATCTCAAGCTGCACCAAGAGTCGATATCATATCATCAGAGAGGCTGAAACTGAGAGTGGCTCGTTCAGGCTCAGTCAGTCGAAAAGTCTTAGTCTGAAAGAGAATGAATATCAAGTTGACAATTGCCAGAGCAGAAGGAATCGAACAAAGTGAATTCAGTAACATTGAACTAAACCTGCAGATAACACAGGTTGGTAGGATATTCATGGTTCCATATAGAGAGTTAGGGCTCTAGACAGAGTAATTTTCACCTGATTAGAGAAAACATGGAAAATTTCACTTTTTTCCGAAAATGTCAGTCTGCTTCTTATCGGACTTTCATTTGTTTTTCTTTTACATCATCTGACAGGAGGAGAAGCTGATAGAACTCGTTAGACGCGCAGATTTGCAGTAGCTAAGGGTGTATATCAATCTGTGGAAGCCTCATTTTCGATCTCGTTCCCTACAGAAACTCGTTCTGGCTGCTGTACTATATCAGTGGTAAAATTGATCAATAATGTTGACTGATTCCATAAATAGCCGTTGAAATGATAGCAATCACAGCGTAGGAATGAAGGTATATTACTTTTCAAATGACAGCCTAAATCGTTGGCGCGCAGCGTTACTGAACCTAAAATCTATGACATCAAAAAAAACAAGATTTTGATCTGTAAAAGATTCAAATCTATGATGATTTTTTACATAGTCCATGCAGCTCTGAACATTGAAGTATTGGCAAGCTTCAGATATCTCCAAGTCCATATTGTGAACCATAGGAATCATCTCAATAACATTTTCGGTAGGATAGCGGAGATGGACGGTGAAATGCTCCTACCTCAATGGTATTACATAGAGCAAATTTGACGGCCTTGATTATGTAATTAAGGCCGCCTATTTGGGAATTGGAGATATATAAACGACTTTCATAGAAAAATGACAGGTGGAATATTGGCTGACAACCCTACTTACTCAGTAACAATGCGGTATTCTAACCCAATGAAGATGAAAATCATGCCGATTTCTACATCAATCAGCAGACACTAATGCCGTAGTTGGCATCACTGTCCGTTGAATCACATTGAAATTTCATTGGATTGAAAACTCCATTATAATGATATGATGACAGCTATGTTTTGAGGGCGTCAATGGCAAATTAGAGGGCCGCGTTAGCGGCCCGACAATTTGCCATTGACAGCCCGAAAAATGTAGATGTCATAATCATTGTATGCCATGTTGCGAAATATTTCTATGGTTTCATTTCCAGGCCATGAATTCCGGCCATGATTTCCGGGCCGTTAATGAATTTCTGGGCATTATCAAAGATATCAGTCTTATATACATGGTATACAATGTCCGGAAGAAGCATTCTATGTCAAATCTCCATAGAAATTGTGCAATAGTCAGAATTTTAAAGCAAAACTTCTCAGATATCCATACGAAAAACAGAGATTGTCACTTACGAATCATTGTCTACTTATATTTCTAAATCTATGGTGAAATAATATAACATTAACATGGATTTATGAGGTCAACCATCTAGAACATTTGATGGCGTGTTAGAGCCTGAAAATGTCCTACATTGTTGCCGAAAAAGTTATGTTAATAATATTGTGCGTTATTGAAATTGACTGGGCAACAATGCCATGAATACACATGGGATATACGCTGATTCTGATTCAAAAAAATGTTTTTCACATGTATAGATACAGATATCGTCATTACGAGATGCATTGCTGCCTCCTTTTTTCCACATTGTACCATAGCTAAATTACGCACAATATAGGAGTAATGACAGTTTGTACATTGCTGCCTGCTGTCGGCAGGCAGCAATGTGCATTAACCGGCCGTCATCTTTCAATACTTATAACATAGAAGTCGCTGCTAAGATTATAGACTTCTAAATTGTAGAAGAATGTTTTGTTACAGAAAGTCTATGGATAGATGTAGATGTATTTAAGTAGACAATGGAAATACTACATGAGATTTCTCGGTAAGTACCGTAATGAACAAATCGACGTCCGCCAGCACGGCTTCTGATTTGTACATTACTTAACTTGAAATCTCATATGGTATTCCTACATTGCTTGCAGACAACGCCACAGATTTCATCTTCAGAAAAGAAAGTTATCACAGGAACGTCCTCTAAAAGTGGATGCTATTCCAATATTATCCTCGTCGCTGCAGCCTCAGATTTCTACATTTTCTTGCCCCTCTGGCTTCATAGATTACCTATTTTCCATCTATGGTATTATCTACTTTTTCTATAAGTTCCTCTTTGAATAAATAAATTACATTTTCTAACTCGAATCATGAATAATGCGAACAAAATTAGCGCTCTCAACATGTTTGAGTGATCGTTGTTCTGCTGTAAGTATGGTCTGCACTGGACCTCTGAAGTCCCATAGGATTCCGTTTATTTGAAGTGACTGAAGTCTGAATGACCCTGCAAATTTCCATCATTTCGACAATAATCAAGAAGAGTATTTTCTAACTTTCTTTCCATCTGCAGACATTTCTTCTCTCCCTCATCAAACTGTCCTCCGTCCGATCTCCAATTCCTTCTCTCTATCCTGGTCGACCTCGAATGCAGGAAGGAGAAAAAAGGCTGACTAGGGAGATAGGGACGACTCTATCGATCCCCGCTGGTCAATCCGAGTGCGGAGAGACGGCCTGAAGTAGCCTCACCTCCTCACGGAGAGAATGAGCTACTTTAGGAGATAGCAGCCACGTTTTGACGAAATTCGAGTCGTTTGCGCCTCCCAAAGGATCTCTTATTAAGTGATCCTTGTAGGAGAGATTAGAGCCCGTGTGCGTGCTCATTCGCATGTCTGCCTTCAGACTCGATTGAAAATACAGACAGAAATGTCAAAAATCAAAGGAGAATTATCCTGTAATCCGGTTTTGTCAGCGCATCTGTCATCGAATCATTGAAACTCTTCATTGTATTGAGAGCATTCTGACTTTCATGTGGTATTCGAGAGGCATCGGTTTGAGGTCACAAATCATCAGTGAGCGGTCAAGGCTTTGGGGAGCAGGGTCGATATCTGTGCATTTTCCATCAGAGTGCATGCGGTCAGCGTTTTACATAATCATGTCGATATCTATGCATTTTCCATCAGAATGCATGCGGTCAGCGTTTTACATAATCATGTCGATATCTGTGCATTTTCCATCAGAATGCGGTCAGCGTTTTACAAAACTATGACGATATCTATGCATTTCCCATCAGAGAAGTCAGAGTTTTACAGAGCTATGTCGATATCTGTGCACCGCACGGAATCTTATGCTAATTCACTTGCATAAAAATGCACCCGGAGTAAAATTGATCTGATCTGATGTGAAGTGCATTCATAATTTAAGATGAGGAAAAACACTAAAACTCTTCATTGCTGGACATTTTATTGAAGAAATATCTCGCTAACCTACTTCAAACATGGATAAGTTTATGACAATTCAGAGTTGTCGCATGCGAAGGGATATTGCGATCCTGATTGACAATAAATGAGTAATTGTCCAGACTTGGTGATCAGAACGCAATTTCGAGACATTGGACAACAGCCAGATCGTGTTACACCGAAGACGGATCTGGGCACGTGACCTTCTCTCGAAACGGCGATGACAAAGCTAATTTCAATCCGGTTTTCATCTTGCGATACTATAAATATATTCTTCAGAAAGCATCGCTCCAAACCATTGTTTTAATACGCAATTCGTTTGACAATTTCTTTTCAATTTCGAGTTTGAAATATCATCAATGTTAGTAGTAACAAAAGGTCCAGAATAAACACAGCGCCCCCCCCCCTCTGGAACGACAGAGGTTGTGGTCTGTCGTGGTGTGCCGGCCAGGTGGGTTCACAACATGTTCGCTGACTCCCCCCCCCCTCTGCAACGACAGAGTGTGAGACTCGAGTGAGTTGGTCCGACCGCCTGGTTGACTTGGGCGACCGTCCAGGTTTGACGTGGGCGCGACCGTCTAAGGTTGACGTGGGCGACCGTCTAGGATCTGACATGGGGCGAGCGTCTAGGTTGTCGTGGATGGTGATGAAATGGCTGCCAGATTTCGGAATTCAGCGTAAAATTCTGCATCTGTTGGTGTGATTTCCAGCTCAATCGGCGAGGTATAAAAACTGTTTCTTTCAAATTAATTGGCAGAGTTAAAATGTGGGACGTTTTGGATGTGTAGGGCCCAAACGTATCCCTCAGAATGAGAAAAAAACGGAGGCCAGATTCGGATTCAGCGTGAAATTCTGCATCTGTATGGTGAATTTGAAAGCAATCGGAGAGAAAAAATTTTTCGCTGACGGTCCCCCCTCCTCTGGCCAACTTGCTTCGATTTTGGCTTCCAGTGGACGGATTTTGTCGTGCGATAGCTCGTTTGAAAGCTAAGAGTGAGACAAATTCAGTGAAAGAATCGGCTTGTTCCTATCTGTCTTCGTTTAGATGTGAGACGCCATTTAAGATTTTGGGACATTGGCGAAAAACGACAGAGTTAGAATTTGGGATGTTTTGGGCTGTAGCTTCAAAACGAAGCATCGGATTGGAATACGGATTTCAGATTTGGAATCAGCGTGAAATTCTCTATCTGTATGGTGAGTTTCAAGGCAATCGGCGAGAAAAAATTTTCAACATTTTTCGAAAAAACGACAGAGTTAGAATTTGGGACGTTTTGGTGTGTAGCGCCCAAACGAAGCATCGGATGAGAAAACGGAGGCCAGATTCGGAATCTACGTGAAATTTTGGGTGAGGAAGGATGTTTCCAGCGAAATCGGAGAGAAAAAATTTTCGCTGACGTCCCCCCCCTCTGGACAGCTCGCTTCGATTTTGACTTCCAGTGGACGGATTTTGTCGTGCCATAGCTCGTTTGAAAGCTAAGAGTGAGACAAATTCACTGAAAGAATCGGCTTGTTCCTATCTGTCTTCGTTTAGATGTGAGACGCCATTTAAGATTTTGGGACATTGGCGAAAAACGACAGAGTTAGAATTTGGGACGTTTTGGGCTCTAGCTTCAAAACGAAGCATCGGATGGGAAAACGGATTTCAGATTTGGAATCAGCGTGAAATTCTTTATCCTGTATGGTGATTTCAAGTCAATCGGATGAGAAAATAATTTTCAC